>APFE030713716.1:111060-150425 GCA_000404065.3 Pinus taeda
GGGGATCAGAGTGACAGCCCCGTCTGAGCGTTGTCGTGTCAATCTGCGCGACAACAGGTCCCTCTTCTTGAAAGGACCTCCTGTAACCAATATCTTTTTGAGATATGAGACAAAGTGTGCTATGAATGTACACTAAGTTCTCTGCCTTCTTTGAGCCCAACCTATTTCTCTTTACCGAATGGATAAAGGCATAAGTACTCAAATTCCTCTCGAAAGATGCAGAACTAGCTACTTGGAATATTAGGGGAAGCTCATTAAATTAATTAAAAATTTAAAAATAAAAACTAAAATGAACTCCAAAGAACCCGATTTTGGGGTTCCAAGTACCCATCATCAAGGTTCTTCATACCTGTCTAGACAAAAGAACCCAAATTTTTTTAATGGAGAACCCGGTTCTTCATAGAAGAACCCGGTTCTTATGGGTTCTTCTGAGAAGCACCCATACAAGAATCCGGTAATTGGGTTCGAGAACCCGAGACGGGTTCGGGAACCCCACCCCCGGGTTCGGGAACCCATGCAACATAGGTTGTAGCTATGAGCAACATTATACAGGCTGAACCATGCACATTTAAACAAGCAGTGAAAGAACAAGTATGGAAAGATGCTATGGCCGAAGAATATGAGTCCATCATGAAGAATGATGTGTGGGAAGTGGTTCTGAGACCCGAAGGGAAATCTATTGTGACTTCAAAGTGGATCTACAAAATTAAGAATTGTGTCGATGAAGGTGCTGAAAAGTACAAGGCAAGGTTGCCCAGAAAGAGGGAGAGGACGATGATGAGATCTTTGCGTCGGTTGCCTGATATACTGCCATTTGATCTATCGTTGCTCTTACTGCTAGCCAGGGATGGACACTTTACCAAATGGATGTGAAGATTACATTTCTACATGGCATTCTCAAGGAAGAGGTATACTTGGAGCAACCACAGGGCTTTGAAGTGCATGACAAGAAGACTCGTGTGTGCAAGCTGAAGAAAGCGCTTTATGGACTGAAGCAAGCACATAGGGCTTGATATGCCCGCATTGATAGCTATTTGATGAAGCTTGGATTTACGAGAAGCAATGTTGATCCAAATATCTACTTCAAAGTCGTCCACGGCATGCCCTTGATTTTGGTATTGTATGTTGATGATTTATTCTTAACAGGTTGAGAGCCTCTTATTCTCCAATATAAGAGGAAGTTGGCCTCTGAATTTGAGATGATATACCTTTGTTTGATGCACTACTTCCTGGGCTTAGAGGTGTGGCAAAGACCTGATGAGATTTTCCCTTCTCAAGGGAAATATGTTGTCAAGTTGTTGGAGAGATTTGCTATGGCGGAATGCAAGTCCATGGCCACACCGATGGAGATGAATATTAGGAAGCTATGTGGTGAAGTTGTGGGACCTGACTTGGCTAATCCCTCTGAGTAAGTGGATTGGGGCACTGATGTTCTTGGTGAACACTACATCGGACATATGTTTTGTTGTCAACACTCTGAGTCAATTTATGACGAAGCCACTACATGCACACTCGTTTGTTGCTAAGCATGTGCTGAGATACTTGCATGGGACTATTATTCTTGGACTGAGATATATTGTTGGAGACGTGAGCCCAGGGTTGCGGGGGGGGGGCCCCCCCCCCCCCCCAACTCACGATTCCACTCCCAATTCGCGCTACCAAAAAAAAAATTCTCCATGGTTTTTTGGGAGCGTTTAGTGTTTTTTGCAAAAAAAATTGTGCAGTAATATTCCAAATGCAAATTGTTTTTCAAATAAACAAATAAGTTTTGAGTGGGGCAGCCTAGTGATCAAGCCTATGGCCCTAGTATTGATATGTGATTCATGCTAATGTTAAATTCTTAAAGTAAAAGTGACATTCTCCTTAATCTTCATTTTCATCCTTTTACTTAAATTTTTAACATTACCATGAAATGACTCAAAACCTTTGAGAGTGGTTCCGACCTCATTAGATTTCATATGAAGTAGAATTTTAGATTTCATTTAAAATCCAGCAGACTTATCAGTTTTTTAGGATTTCAAGATTGGGGGGATTGCAATGTTTCCATTGGATGTCATGTATTAGGGTATGGAACTCGTATTTAATCAAGAACACTAATCCGTCTATGTACCTTGATGTTAGTGACATTGGTTGTCGAACTCCTCTATCATGACCCTCCTAAAAATGTACACATCACTCAAACAAAATCTTGACTTGACATGCTATGCTTTTTCTATCTTATGTTAATGCTTAGAGGGTGATATTAATGACAAAGATCCCTATACAGATCCAGACGTAATGACAAAGATACCTCTGGATATTAATGCTTAGAGCGTGATATTAATGACAACGATCCCAATTTTCCAACAAGACTAAAAATTTAGACATTTCTCGTGGCAGCAAGAGGCCCAAGCATTAGCAATAGATAATAGATTTACTTGTCTTTTCTAGTTTCTAGTAGTTTTTATAGCTATTGACTCTTTCATATTTATTATGATATTTTTTGTAAACAATATATGACAATTTAAATTTGAAGTTTGAAGTTGGCAATTATAACTCATTAGTAATGAATTATGAATATGATGCTTCGTGAAAGTTGAAAGTTGTTTCATTTCATTTCTATAACATTTCATTTCATGTTAGATATTATTTGTTGTAATGGTTACACTTAGCTTACAAGTACAACTTTTGGTGATCAATGATGATAAATGTTATATATTGAATTTTGAAAGCTTGAAACTTTAAGATTGATGAATCATGAGACTCAATATGTTGTATGATACTATGTTACTAACTTGTGGACATGGTTGATGAAGATTATAACTTCTAGATGATTGTTGTTATATGGTTCAATCTATGTTTTTTATGTTTTTTATATCTAATTCATCATTCTACATTATTTTGCTGACATATATGCATCAAAATAATATATATATATATATAAAACGCCCCTGAAATCGCTCCCAAGCCAGGAGCTTCTGAAAATGTCGCTCTCGCTCCCCGTTTTCGCTCCCGCTCCCAAGTAACCTTGCGTGAGACTACATGGATACACTGATATTGATTGGGCTGAAAATGTTGTTGACAGGAAGAGCACATTAGGGTGTTGTTTTAGCCTAGGTTCTACCATGATATCTTGGATGAGCAGGAAGTAGAAGTTTGTTGCCCTTAGTACAACTGGGGCTGAGTACATTGCTGCTAGAATGACTAACTGGGAGGCAGTATGGTTGAGGAAGCTCTTTGGAGATCTTTTTGAGCAGGTACTGGATACGACTGTGATATACTGCGACAACAATAGTGGGATCCAACTTTCCGAGAATCTTGTGTTCCACAATAGGTCCAAGCACATTGAGATCAGATATCACTATATTAGGGATATGGTGCAGAGAGGTGTCATAAGACCCCATCACATTTTGACAGATGAGTAGATAGTCGACATTCTTACCAAGCCTTTGCCGAAAGGTAAGTTCTTGGTCTTCAAAGAGCAACTTGGACTAGTGGATGTAACCCTTCCGGAAGGAACCATAGCTGATCGAGAACATTGAGCTATGCTCTTCCTCCTTTGTTGAGCTCCAAGGAGAGGAATGGAGTCAAAGAGCTCCCAGAGTTGAGGGAACTCTGGACAATGGGTGTGTCTGATCCTTACCCCTTGTGGTAAGTATGTATCTCTTCTATTGTTGTTGTAGGGTGTGTGTGATCCTTGCCACTTGTGGTAAGTGTGTATCTCTCCCTACTACCAAGTCTAGGACTTGACAGAGTATACCCCACTATGCATCCTACCCACAAGTTGGGCTTGTTGGGATTGCCACCCAACTAGCCAATGGGTGAGGAGACTTGGGAATGTATGTGATCCTTACCACTTATGGTAAGTGTGTATCTCCCCCAAGCTGTTGGATGCAGTTGTTCTACCACTTGATTCTTGAGGATCAAGGCAGGAAGATCAGTGGACAATAGGATGTGTGTGATCCTTACCTCTCATGGTAGGTGGTATCTCGCCTATTGTCATTGGATATAGGGTGGTAGATTAATCTCCCCTATAATGATTCTTCTTCTTTAGATCAAGACATCATTGTTCAGCAAATGAGAAGAGGTGAGTGAAAACGAGATATGATATGATGATGAGACATGTACATCCGAGACGAGACTTATGATGCAGTTGGAAATTCCTCCCTAGCTGAGGGGGAGTGTTGAAAATTAGCAATTGAGAGAGCAAGTTCTCCATTTGGGAAGCCCAACAAAACCTAAGGAGACCCCACTTGCCCTTGTAAAAAAATTAAATTTCCACATGGGAAAATATTATTTTTAATCTTGGTCCATGTCACCTCACAAAGTACAAGTCGCCCGAAGGGAGAAATCCGTCCACCTAGACCACACATAAATACACCTCATTTGTCATGACTTGGAGGCATCACACCACACATCTCGCCTCTTCATTTGGTTCGCACATCTCTAAAATACCTCAAGTTGACTTCACAAGTGCAAAAGGAGGGGGACGAATTCTATTGAGCAGCATTGACATCTCTGTTTTGGGACTGTTTGACCAGCGTTGACTTGAGAAGAATTTGACTTTGTTTGACTGGTTTTGGATCTATTTTGAGAGGTCGATTTGACTAGGATTTTGACCAAATTTTTAGGGCACCTTGACCACTGTTGACCATAGATCTAAGGCAGATTTGACCGCAAGTTGACTTGGAGCGTTGACCGAATTCGCAAGCAAATTCTTGAACTGTTTTGACTAGGTTTGACCAAGCAAGGAAGGTCGAATCTATTGTTGCCTTGACCGAGCTTTTCTAGGCACTTTGACCATTGATTATTGATTAGTTAGGGATGTGTTAACTGTTGTTGACTTTGATTTTGAATGGGCTGAAAATTTGCAATATTGATATTTGATCAGACTTGACTTTTGTCTCATCTTTGATTGGATATTGGATTGGTTGACTAGAAAAGTCAAGGCTTTGAAATTTGAATAATCGTTTGATGTACTTGGACTATGTATCTTTGTTTAACATTTGATGAACATCTAATAGAAGAAGAATCTGGTTGGGCTTTCCCCCTTGTGAGGTTTTTCCCTGGTCTTTGACCTAAATCTCTGTCTCACTTGATATTGGGTGATTGAAATTTAATTGGAAAAGTGACTGCTACTGAAAGAAGAAATTGTCTAAGTGATTGTTACATCATAGAACATTGAAAAATTAACACGAGATGAAATTCCTAGACTTGACACATTACCTCCTTAACGCATACTATTGAGATACCTCAAGAGATTTTTGGGATGATGGACTATCAATGAGATTGTTAGGCTAGATAGTTGATATGCTACAGTATCTAAAAAGAAGCAGTGGCAGAGGGAGTAGCCACGATTGCCGCAACAAAATCTGTTCCAGAGAGAGCACCCGATTAGGGTAACTAGAAAGTAGTTGATTAGCTTATGGTTGAGCCAAGACATCTGGCTCAACATATGTTGAAGTACCAACATGGTACAGTTGGTTAAGACACAGCCAGTTATGGTTTGAGATCTGACTCAAACAGTGAAGTATAGTTGCAGGGATAGACAAATTCAGATTAGGCAGAGACTGCAAAAGATAGAAAGATTTCATCAAGATATTGCTCTAGTTTGGGCTCTGTTATGATTTCTTGGATGAGCAAGAAGCAGACATTTGTCGCACTCGATACTGCAGAGGCCAAATATATATTGCAGCTTGGTTGCCGGTTTGAGAAGCAGTATGGCTTCAGAAGCTACTAGCAGGAATGTTTGATCAAGTGCAGGTGACAATCATGATGACAAGTCAAGGCACAGTGAGATCTAGTACCAAGACATAGTACAGAAGGAAGCAATGTGGCTCCTATACTATTTCACATTCAAGCAAAATTGCTGACAAAGCATCTATCCCAGGGTGAAGTTTGTGTACTTCAGGGACAAGCTTAGATTGATTGAGAATACTTCCCTTAGTCAGAGGGAGTGTTGATGTTGTTGCATCAAGGGGCAGACATTCTCCCTAGGTCAGAATATAGACAGGTCAAATTATTGAATAGGGGCCACAAAATGTGGCTAGGCAGAATGGTCCAAAAAGCATCAAGGCCCAAAGTGCTCCCCAGGTGGGCAAGTGAGTGCCTTTAGCAACGCGCAGGAGAGTTACCATTCAATTAGCATCCAAGAATGGTAACAACCCAAGGTTTCACCATAGGTCACAGGTGTTGAATAGGTTCCAAGTGATAACCTGGATAATTGGTGAATTGCTCCAATTGACGATTTGTTGAGCATGATGCTAATGCAGGATACTTTCCATAGGTAGTGCATTGACACATCAACTTAGCTAGCTCATTCAAGGACAGTCATTCTCCCGGGGTCATGTATGTTGACCAAGATTGGGGAGAATGGTCCGGCAAAGGATAGTCATTCTTCTTGAGTCAAGATGTTGACCAGAAGAATGGTCCTAGAAGCCTAGAATTACTCAATAGAGTAGGCGTCTTTTAGCATCAAGCTCAAACTCTCTAGATAGGTTGAATGAGCACATTTAACATCAAGCCTACAGTGAGGTCTTTAGGGTTTCACCACGAGTCAAAGAAATTGACCAGGATGATGGTGAACCAAGACTAGTCAATATACCATGGGTCATAGGTACCAACCAGAATTATGGTCAGAGGCACTGACCAAAGTTATGGTGACTAGTTGATGTTGTTGATTTACCATGAGTCAGAATTACCAGTGTTGATAATATCGCCAATATATCGGCGATATTTGAAAATATAGCAATATTTTCCCCAAAACGATATATCGCCGAGAAAATATCGCAATATTTTCTGTTTTGAAAATATCGCAATATTTTCAAAATATCGCCAAAAAATCGCGCGACGACCCAACATACCATTGGGCAAGCTGGGTCGCAGCTACAAAAGCAATTTTTTGAGTTTTACTTGCTCATTTTGCTTTGTTGGTCTTGGAGAAGGAAGGGGAAGAGCTTTGTGGTGGTTTTCAAGGAGGGATTGAGGATCAAACAGCCATTATCATCACCAACCAAATTTTTTTGTGGATCAAAGATTCAAGAACAGTGAGACAAACTTCATTTCTTCCATTAATAGGTATGTTCTTCAAAACCCCTATGTTAAACATTTGTATCATAGATTTAGGGTTATGTTTGCTTGCCTCTTCACCTACCAACATTTTGCTTCTTTGTTTTTTTTCCATTTGCTATGATTTTCATGCCCATGATTCAATGCAAGGGTTTTCTCCATATTTGGACAGCAAGCTTCATTTTTCTTTTTTAACTTTCTTATGCACCCTCTTATTGCCATTTCTCATTGCAAGTAATGTAGTAAAAAAAAATATTTTGTAAAATGAGGTGCCAGTTATTTTTTGTGGATGGGGGTTTAATGCCAATTTTTTTTTTTTTCGTGCCCTAGGTTTGAATTAAACCACTACAAATATGCCAAAGCCCTTGGACCCATTTTGGGAATATGGGGAACCTGATGGTGGGAAAAATCAGGCATATCTAACATGCAAATTGTGTGGGGACAAAATGACAACAAGGGTTACGCGATTGAAATACGATCTAGCTAGACTCCTCAGACATGAAGTTGGGCTTTTTAAGGAATCTAGTGCGGAGCTTATACAAAAAGCTCTTCAAGCAATTGAGGAAAAGGATAGGAAGAAAGAAGAGGCAGAAAGAAACAAGGTTGAATGTGCAGGTAAATCTTTTGGGATATCTTCTTCCAATTTTGACGCTGAGGGTAGTGGGAGTGGCTCCACAGCGTCACATGCTACTGCTAATGTTACTAGGAGTGGGAGGTCATCCTTTTTTGTTCCACGAACCGGGCATGGAGCACAACCTTGCATACAATCAATTGTTAAAAAAAAGGAGAAGCAAGAAGCAGATAGAGTTATGGGGAGGTGTCTTTTCTGGAGCGACTTACCTCTTAGCATCACCAAAACCAATCCATTTTGGCAGCCAATGTGTGATGCTATTGCTATTGTGGGCCCAGGGTACAAAAGTACTACATATGAGGAGTTGTGGAGGCCAATCCTTCAAGCAGAAAGGCAATACATCAACTCTAGATTGGCGGAGTTGAAACAAACATTGGAGATGTCTGGATGCATAGTGATGTTAGATGGTTGGACAGACAGGAAGGGTAGGATCCTCCTAAATGTCTGAGTACATTGTCCTAAAGGTACCATGTTTATTAAATCAGTGGATTCATTAGCACATATAAAAGATGCAACATTGATATGTGAGTTGTTATATGGGTTCATTCGGGAGATTGGTGTGCAGAATGTGGTGCAAGTCATAACAAATAATGCAGCTAATTAAGTGTCTGTCGGCAGGATGCTTACGGAGAGGCACCACACATTGTTCTGGACATCATGCGCTGCACATTGTATCAATTTTTTGCTTGAGGATATGGGGAAACTCTCTTTCATCAAGCAGGTGATCGATATAGCTAGAAGCATCTCCAAGTTTATATATAACCATGCTTTTGTTCTTAGCCTCATGAGGAGATTGTTATGCTCTTGACCTGCGAGAAGATATCAGAATACCAAATATGCAAAGAAATATACCCAGAACACAGAACAATAAGAAATAACAGCATGTATTTTATTATTCAAAAAGGAAAGCAATGTTTACTTGCCTCTTCGAGGGGGCAACCTCCAATAGAGCTAGGCTCAATTACAAAATAAGACACGACGCTCCTTAAGGGGAGTCTCTATCCTTTATATAGGATTCATACATGCAATACCATGGGTCAGTACCATGGTTCTTATTAATACCATCTATCTAATACCATGGCCCATTTGCAACTAACTGTGGCCCTCTTTAAATGCGGGTCAACCACTTACAATTATTAATATGGCTTTATTGACTCTTTAACTAACTATAACTATGACTCGACCTTATTACATAAATAAGGGGGTTAGGGTTGGACCCTAATATGCCCTCCCCCATAAAAATAGCCTTGTCCTCAAGGCTGAAGCTGCAGAAACTGTTGAAGAACAGTGGTTGGTACCCACGTCGCATCTTCTGTAGAGGTGTCTTTCCACTTGACAAGGACTTCCTTGATTGTGTGGTCGCGCAGGTGTCGTTCTCACGTGTCAAGAACCTGTTCAAGTTGGAGCTAGATTGAACCTTCTTCATCCAATTCCGGAAGATTGCTTTGAATTCTGCAATGGTTCCCAACCACTTTCTTGAGGCATGAGACATGGAAGACGGGATGGATTTTTGCAGTGGGTGGCAAGGCTAGCTTGTAGGCTACTTCTCCGATGTGCTGAAGTATTTGATACGGTCCGTAGAATTTTGGAGATAATTTCTAACAACCCTTGTCTTTGAGTGATGTTTGCTTATATGGTTGCAGCCTCAAGAATACCTAATCCCCTTCTTGAAATTTGCGCTCTGAACGATGTTGGTTTCCCTGTTGCTTCATGCAATTTTGAGCTTGATGGAGATTCTCTTTGAGGTGGGCCAGCATGGTTGCACGGTTTTGTACGAGTTGATCCACTGCTTGTACCTTCGAGCATCCCTGGATATAAGAAGTAGGTAAAGGAGGGAGTTGACCATAAACTGCTTCATATGGAGTCATTTTGGTGGTGGCATGATAGTTAGTATTATACCACCATTCGGCTAGAGGTAACCACTGTACCCATAGATGTTGCTTTTCTGAAGTGAAACACCTGATGTAGGTCTCCAGACATTTGTTGACTGCTTCAGTTTGACCATCAGTTTGGGTATGATAGGAAGTACTGAGTTGTAGTTGGGTACCTTGTAGCCTGAAAAGTTCCTGCCAAAAGTTACTGGTGAAGATCGGGTCACGATCAGACACAATGGAAGTGGGCATGCCATGCAATTTGAAGATCTGGTCCATGAAAGATTGAGCCACCAAAGCTAGTGTAAAAGGGTGGGGTAGGGTGCAAAAATGAGCATACTTAGAAAGTTTGTCCACAACCACCATGATGACTGACTTGTTGCCTGACTTCGGAAGACCCGTAATGAAATCCATAGAAACCTCCGTCCAAATTGAGGCAGGGATGGGCAATGGCTGTAATGTGCCTAAGGATTTGACTGTTTCTCCTTTCTGGCGCTGACACACATCACACTCAGCTACAAAAGTAAGAATGTCATTTTTCAGGCCTGTCCAAAAGAATGAACGTCGAGTGCGAGCATAAGTCTTCTGAAAGCCTGAATGGCCTGCAGTGGGAGATGAGTGCAACTCTGCCAAAATGCGACTTTTGAGGGTGGATGTTGGTGATATCACTACTTTGCCCTTGTAGCAAAGAATATCATCCTGCCAAGAGTAGCCCACTGTGGAATTTGGATCCGCTTGCAATTTATTAATGAATTGGGAGAGCAAAGGATGTGAAAACCATTCCTTGCGAGCCTCTTCAATCCACTCTGGAATGGGAAGAGAGATTGCTAGCAAAGTGCTTTCCTCCTCAAATTGGCGTGATAAAGCATCTGCTACGACATTTTCGCACCCTTTCTTGTAAATTATCTCATAATCATATCCCAACATTTTGGCTAGCCATTTATTTTGTTGTGGCGAGGATAGGCATTGCTCCAAAAAATATGTAAGGCTTTGATGGTCTGTGCGGATTTGGAACTGTCGCCCCAATAAGTATGGTCGCCAAGTATCCACTGCATGTTAGATGGCCATCATCTCCTTCTCATAGGTAGATTGTCCCAGATTTGTCCCACTTAGTTGTTGGCTAGTGAAGGCCAAGGGTCGACCTTCTTGCATTAAGACAGCCCCAATACCCGTACCTGAAGCATCACATTCAGTCACAAAAGATTTGGTGAAGTCGAGTAGTGCCAATACGGGAGTGGAACACATGGCATGTTTGAGAGCTACAAATGCCTGTTGCGCTTCAGCATTCCAGAGGAATGAATTTTTCTTGAGAAGGTGAGTGAGGGGTCTAGCAATGCGAACATAATTGCGGACAAATTTGCGATAGTAGCCGGTGAGACCCAAAAATCCTCTCAAGCTCTTCAAGGTCTTTGGTTGAGGCCAATCTTGCATTGCCTGGATCTTTTTGGGATCCACCCTGACACCTCCACACCCCACAATGTGGCCCAAATACTCAACTTCTTCCATGCCAAAAGACCACTTGGACAATTTGACAAATAATTTATGCTTCCGGAGCAGTTGCAAGAGCAGATCTACATGCTGAAGATGTTTTTCCCAGGTGAGGCTGTAGATGAGGATGTCATCAAAGAAAACAAGGACAAATTTTTTGAGATATGGTTTGAGCAAGTGATTCATGAGGCATTACAGAGACCAAATGGCATGACCAGGAATTCATAATGGCCTTCATGAGTTCGGAAAGCAGTCTTTGGAATGTCTACTTCTTTCATGCGAATTTGGTGATAGCTCGAGCGAAGGTCGAGCTTAGTAAAGAATTGAGCCCCATTTAGTTCATCCAGCAAATCATCAACAACCAAAATGGGAAATTTATCTTTGACCATCAACTTGTTGAGGGCCATGAAGTCTGGACACATATGCCATTCCCCATCTTTTTTGAGCACCATGACCACAAGCGATGAATAAGGACTAATGCTAGGACGAATGACACCGGCTTCCAGGAGTTCCTTGATGATTTTTTCAATTTCATTCTTTTGGGCGAAAGGATATTTATATGGGCGCACATTTGGTGGTTGTGCCCAAGGGACCAAAGTAATGCTATGATCATGTTCCCCTCTCGAGAGTGGAAGCTCATGAGGCTTGTCAAAGACCTGCAGATGGTTGTTTAAGACCTGTTGCATCTCAAGATGAACATGAAGGGAAGTGGGTTTGAAGGCCTGGATGGCATTAAATTGGGCTATAACTCCATGGTGGCCCTTTTTTAACAATTTTTCCATCCTATGCGTGCTGATGATAGAAGGAGCACCTGCCTAAAGTCCGCGGAGGGTATGTGTGTAGTTATTCTGCTTAAAGCTCATATATAACTCCTGGAAATCCATTGTGATTAGGCCGAGTGTGCGGAGCCATTCAGCACCCAAGACAATGTCACACCCACCCATGTTGATGGCAAACATGTGGATCTTTAGGTGATAATCCCCCATTTGAAGTTTGACATTTTCACAGCGACCTTCACATTTCATTGTCCCCCCATCAGCGATCTGGACCTGGAAAATGGAGACTACTCTAACAAAACAATGCACTGCTTCAGCGACTCTTTGATGGATAAAGTTATGCGTACTGCCACTATCAATCAAGACTACTGCAGGGCAATGCTTAATAAAACCTCTGATTTTGAGAGTTTGGGGAGAAGATATTCCTGCCAAAGCATGAAGCGAGATAACTAGTTCTTCAGGTGTAGCTGGGAGCTCATTGTCCGGCTGGTTGTCCTCATCTTCCTCCTCTGGTCCCTCAAATGGTGGGGCTTCCTCAAATGAACTGTAATCAATAGCATCAATTTGAAAGAATTTGGGTTCCTTGCATTTATGCCCCAGGGAGTATTTCTCATCACAGTAATAACACAATCCTTGCTTTCTTTTTTCCGCCATTTCCGCTAGCGACACCCTTTGAACCTTAAGTGTTTGGGTAGTGCTCGAAGCCTAGGTGGGGCATCCCTTGGCTATGAAATTTGGACGAGTCGACTGGGCCGCTAACGCGTGTTCTACTTCACGAGCTATCTTACAAGCTGCCAGCCATGAGACTAGGTGTTGCAGTCGGATGTGGGCTTGTATGGCGTCTTTGAGACCACTGACAAAACATTCCAAGTAGAATTCATCTGCTAGACCTCCTGTGCAGAAGGTTAATGCTTCAAAGGCTTTAATATATTCTTGCACTGTGCTTGTCTGTCAGAGCTTAATAAGACGACCCAAAAAGTTATATTCATGGTCAAAGCGATCAGAAAGGGCTTTTGAGAATATCTGCCAAGTCATTGGCATTGCATAGCAGCGTTTATGCCACTGCCACCATTGCCTTCTTTCTTGGTCCAAGTACAGGCTTCCCACACTTAGCTTAGTCGCATCATCTCTGATGTTTTTCAATGTGAAATATTGCTCCATTTGTACTAGCCATATAGCTAGATGAGAGCCATCAAATTTATACATGTCCAGCTTGGGTGGTCGAGGCTGGGACTGTTGGTGGTTTCCATGAAGTGAAGAGAATGGCTAGACTCGCCCTCAAGGTTTTCATTAAAATCATATGCCTCCTATTGTTCCCCTGACTTGCCCTTTGTGATTGTGTCATTTAAGGTCTGGATCTGCTTCGTTAATGCCTCCAACTTTTGTTCAAAGGTGTCTATCTTCTCATTGGCCATAGCTTGAGCTCTGGTTTGTACCATGCACAGATCCGGTGCACTTGTCGTTACTCTGGAAAAAAATTTGGGACCACCCGAAATTTTGACGTTAACAAGTGAATGGTACCACCTTGCTTAGCTCATCAACCTGATTCTTATGGGCTAAGTCTCCTATAAGCGTACCGGGAGGGTCTCAGACTTGCTCCAAAAGGAGTTTTACTTCTCGCTTAGGAATACTGCAGTAGTCGATTCCCAGAAAAGTTAATTCTGCCCAATGTCCTGCGAGAATCACGCCCAGGTATAGGAGCCACACAAATAGTCAGATCTGTCGGCGAAACCCTCAACTGCAGAGTATGAGTAGGAATGTGGCAGTGATCGAACCCCTATTGCTAGATTTGAATGGCGAATCTGATTGTTGCGACTGCTACAGAACCCAAACTGCTGGATCTGAATGGTGGATCTGATAGATCTAAATGGCGGAACTGATTGTTGCGGCTGCGACAGAACCCAATCTGCTAGATCTGATCTAGCAAAGATGATGCGTGATCTAGAGAGAGACAAGGGAACTATGGTCTCAAGGAGTGTCAGGTGCTACAGATCGCAATATACATAAGGGTCTGACAATAGTACTCAGCCCAATCTTTTAGGGCACTAACCAAGGAGGATCAACCGTACCCTCAGTCGTACAACCCAACTACCCTATCGTACGCACGAGTAATCTCCCTGAGTATTGTTCTCGGTGTACTGTAACAGCAAGACGACCGACGGTTTATCTATGGCGAAGTTTCAAGAGAGTCTAGGGGGCTTCCGATATACCCAGAGGGTACTTGGAAGACAGTCCGTGCGCGGTTCTGTCTAATGCGCTACTACTCGAAGGGGTACCCACAGGGGTTACAAGGGAGTCCAACAAGCGTGCACCTCTTCTATTTCCTGCGTGCATGCCTCCCCAAATCTGCAAGTTTATGTGTTCAACGACAGATCTCATGGTTTAAAGACGCCGGAACACGTCTCTAGCCAAAAAAAAATTTGCTAAAAATGGAGCCATCGGCCCTGGAAAGTGCTCTGATACCACTTGTTATGCTCTTAACCTGCGAGAAGATACCAGAATACCAAATATGCGAAGAAATATACCCAAAACACAGAACAATAAGAAATAACAGCATGTATTTTATTATTCAGAAAGGAAAGCAATGTTCACTTGCCTCTTCGAGGGGGAAACCTCCAATAGAGCTGGGCTCAATTACAAAATAAGACACGACACTCCTCAAGGGGAGTCTTTATCCTTTATATAGGATTCATACATGCAATACCATGGGTTCATACCATGGTTCTTATTAATACCATCTATCTAATACCATGGCCCATTTGCAACTAACTGTGGTCCCTTCTTTAAATGCGTGTCAACCACTTACAATTATTAATATGGGCTTTATTGACTCTTTAACTAACTACAACTATGACTCGACCTTATTACATAAATAAGGGGGTTAGGGTTGGACCCTAACAGAGATACACCAGAAACAAGGAGTTGCGGCGTCTTGCAATCACCACCAACTTTATTACTCTTCAATATTTGCTTCAATGCCAGTTTGAATTGAAGCAAATGTTTGTTTCTGATGAGTGGTGTGATTGTAGATACAGCATGAGACAAGATGGGAGAGCCAATGCAAAAATGGCGTACACTGATACATTTTGGCAGGGAGTAGAAAAAGTGTGCTCAGTTAGTGAACCTATAGTAAAGGTTCTGAGATTGATAGATGAGGAAAAACCTGCAATGGCTTATTTGTATGAGGCCATAAATAGGGCCAAGGAGGCCATTCGTGCTTATTATGCAAACAAGGGTTCTGTTGGGTTTAATAGACAGATGATGTTATGGGATGAGAATGATAGTCGGTGGACAGGGATGCTTCATCGACCCATTCATGTAGCAGCACTCTTCCTAAACCCCGCATTTTCATACAAATGCAGTTTTGATTTTGATGGCGAGATGATGGAAGGGCTCCATTCCTTATTCATAGGATGGTACCTAATCTTGAGCTTCATAGCAAAATCAATCGCGAGATACGGTTTTATCAGGATTGTGTTGGCTTATTTGGCTTTAATGAAGCTATTAGGGAAAGGACCCTCTTCATGCCACGTAAGTGACAAGTCATGACGCGTTAGAATTTTCAATTTAGAATTTACTTATTTATAATTCTAGATTTTTAGAATTCAATTATGTTTTATTTGAAAGTTTAATTATGTTTTAAGTTTTTAACTTTTTTATTTCTTTATTTTGTTGTAGAAATTTGGTGGCGAAGACGAATTCATTCTGTAGCAGATTTATTACGAAATCAATTTATGATTAATTCTAGTGTCGTTTTAACCCAAAGAGGATCCTTTCCAGTGGTATTCGGCCATGGTTCTCTTGACTCCCGAGGGGTTAGCATGAAAGCTCAGGAATTATAGAGCATCTTGACAAGACTGCAGATGAGAGAGAATTAGTCCACAAAAAATTTGGTTCTGGAAATGACAGATCAATTAACTCTATTCAATAACTAAGCCTAGTGGCATGTTTCATGATAAAATTTCATTTTTTATTTATTATAAATGAATCCATTATATGAAATCAACAAGAATGGTATCGTTGGATCGGATCGGATCCTGTCCAATCACAGAGAAAAATCAAAAATTGGAGCGCTATTCTTGTGATCCTATCGAAAGTAGTATTTCCTACTGATTTGAATCTATGATACAACTTGCAAGGGCACCAAATTTGCAGAAATTGGCCATAACAATCCTAAGTCAAACGTGTAGCTCTTCAGGGTGTGAGTGCAATTGGAGTGTATTTGAGAAATACACTCAAAAAAGCGCATTAGGTATAACTTTGAGCTTCAGCCTTCAATTGAGCAATTATATTTATTGTAATTTTAATTTATGACCCTTAAGTGTCAAGAGTCAAGACTCATTAGTTTTTTTGACACTCTTACAGGTTGGAGTTCTCACGCCTCAATGATTTAGTTTATGTGCATTACAATCTCTGACTTAAAGTGAAGCAAATATAAACACCAATGGATCTTAGTGGAGGGTGGAATCTGAGGTGCCCATCCTGGAGGAGTCACCTGCATGGTTAGAGGAACCATTAGAACAGGGACAGCAAGAGGAGGACTCGAGGGAGGAGCAGCATGAGGAGGAGCAGGAGAAAGAAGAGGAGGAGGAGGGGGAGACTGTGGGAGCATCAGAGTCAGCACCATATGCTATAGATATAGGAGAGCACAACTCCATACCCAACAGTCATAATTTGACATTACGTGCAGGGTCAGGGCCTTCTACTGCTAGGGGCAAGCTTGACAAATAGCCCATCATGTTTTCCCGTAAAAGGGGGAGAGGGCACTGAGCTCAGATAACTAGCTGCTAGTTTTATTTGTGTTGCTACATATAACTCATGATGATGAGAAACTTTTATATATGTATTGTTATTTTGTATTGGTTCTCCACATATGAGTCATTGATTGGACAATAATCAGGGATCAGCAGGATTTGGTATCGTCTTTGATGTATCATTTTTATTTTACATCCACTACATCATATATATCAGTGATTTCTTCATATTTATGTGCCAATGCATTTATTTCATGTTGTTACTGTTTTATATGTTTAAAAATATGAAGAAAAAAATGAATATATTATGCATTTTTTATGTTTGCCAATATTTTCGCCGATATTGTCGATAAGATGTTTTCAAGACTCGCAGCGATATTTTTCCAATACCCATATTTTTAACACTAAGAATTACTGACCAGGATTATGGTAATTGAATAATGTAGACGCTAATGATGAATTGTTATAACCTTTTCTTAGAGAAATTTGTCAACAAGAGAACATTTGGATGGTCATTATGAATACCTCCCTAGCTAATAGGGAGACTTGAATTTTGTCGCTATGGTCAATCTTCATAAGTCATATTTTAGCCCTTGAAAAATATATGCAATGAAAAATGTAAGACATGTTCTTCATGTCAACTTGAAAAGAAAAATTTTGACTTTCTAAAAGTTGAATTTTTGGCTCCAAAATGACAAGTCGACCCTCTAAAAGATGATGTCAACCTCAGCGAAGGAATACACACATTCAAGCTCTTGAAATGCCTATATATAGGCCATTCGTCCTCCTCCACAAGGAATGAATTTGGATCATCTGAGGCAGAGAGAAAAGGACAGATCTGAGGCAGAGAGAAAAGGGCAGATCTGAGGTAGAGAAAGGGACAAATCTAAGGCAGAGTAAAAACGAATCTGAGACAGTGATTTGAGGCAGAGTTTCTAGGTATACAAAGCAGCAAGACCGAGATTCTTGCACATACTAGGAGGCCGAAATTCGGCCCTAGCAAATCAAACCAGGACGAGTTCATTCCGCATCAATTTGACTTGTGTAAGGGGCAGTTTGACCAGGTGGGACTAGAGCTATGTTACTAGTCAATTTGACTTTATGTTTGACTTGAAGAATTAGATGTATCTTTGTTGAACTGAATAATTACTCTAAAGAAATGGTTGTTGGGTTTCCCCCATGTGGGTTTCCCTAGGGTAAAATTCTTGTCTCTCTTATTTGGCCCTCTTTATGATCCTACTGGCATTTTGTTTCTAATGTTGAGATCTTTTGTGTAATTACTTTATGATGAATTTGAATGCAAGAAAAGATTAACGTAAGAAATCATAAGAAGTAATTATCAAGAAAAAACAACAAGATGCACTTATGGATGCTACAGTTTCATTTCAGCGTGTTCTATTTTGATATTCCATGCAATGGTGTTTTTAGTTCGATGCAATAACCAATGTTATCAGATTTGAACTGGTCATCGAATCGGTGGACCCCCAGATCGGGAACAAGTCAGAACTAGACAGAAATCAATAAAAAAGAACAGGACCAAAAAAGCAGTCAACCAAAAACACATAAAATATTCAAATTTTAAAGAAAACCACATATGTTCATGTGCATCCATGTGAATCCAAACCATTTATACACAAATAAGCAAAAGTTCCCATTTATAGAGCATGTAAGGGTGCACATAACCAAAATAACATTGCCATATTTGATCTAAAAATACATCAAAAAACAAGACCTAGATGGCTTCTAACATCCAAAAAAAATCATGCTCCAACAAATACCTACATATCATCAAAATCTTTGCCTATATTGAGATCTTCAACATCAATATCACCCTCTAAGCATTAAAATAAGAGACTACTCTACTCTTTTGCATTTTCTATTTTCAGCGGAGATAAGTAAATAAAATGCAAGCACACACCAATAAATGAGACACTTATTTTTGGTCCAACAACCCTAGAAAAACTCACAAGGGAAAAACCAATCTTCAAGGAGGACTTAATTGCTTCTTAAGCAAAATAATCACACAGAAAAATAATGACAGACTTATCTCCCTTTTGCTAATGAGATATTACAGCCCTTGTAGCATGAAAATTTTTGCCACACAGTTGACTCTCCTAGCCACTGATTCTGCCTATGTTCTCATGCTGAAGGTGCCTTGAAAAATGAGTCAAGCACAGCAGATTCTTCCCTCAAATTTAAATTTATGTTGTCAGACTGACTTAAATTCCTAAATCTGCGTACCACTGACAGCTCTATTCCAGCCTTGAAATCTGTGCTATTGATCTCAGAATTTCGAGTTGTTTTCCTAGAAATTCGGACCTCCCCAAAATTCTTGCTACGCCTATATTTTAGGGCCTCCACAAATTTCGGACCTCCCCAAAATTCTCACTACCCCTATATTTTAGGGCATCCACAAATTTCAAACCTCTCCAAAATTCTCACTGCCCTATATTTTCGGGCCTCCACAAATTTCAAACATCCCCAAAATTCTCGCTGACCCTATACTTTCGAGCCTCCACAAATTTCGGACCTCCCCGAAATTCTCACAGCCCTATATTTCCGAGCCTCCACAAATTTCGCACAGGTCTCCTAGAAATGTGTGTCAAGTTTCTAGCTTAGAAACTTAGGCTGTGAGGACACTCTCCTTGCTGTTGTGTTGTGGAATCTCTCCAAGCTGTTGTATCTTGTTTCTCCTTCAGCAATAGCTATAGCAGCCTCCTCCTTCTCTCCTTCTCCTCTCCAAAATTCTCATGTGAAGAATGAATGAGAGAGTCACTTCCTTTTTCCTTTTTGTCTTCTCAAAATGAAGAGAACCCTAACCCCTGAGATCTAATGGCTAGGATTAAATCTCAACTCGTTAGATCAAGGGTGGAGATCATTCCCTCTCTTGACCCCTTGTTACATGTGTCCCCCACAATTAATGGGACTCCTAGTCACTTATAATGTTTTTGTACCATGAGCATTTTTTCTCTCATAAAGTCACTTTAATAATAAAGTGTACCTTGTACTTTTCTCATAACGTCACTTTATGACACAAATGACATTAATATTGAAGTACATAGTATATAACACATCAAAAGTAACTTTCTTCCATGACATTAATATAACTCACAATGTCACATGACAAAAAGACATTAATGTGTCTTCCTAGGCCAAAAGGATAAATGCACTAGGAAACACCTCCTTGATACCCCTCATTTTTCAACACTCCCACTTACCGAGAAAGGTGTTTCCCACGACTCCCATCTTATCTCTGAAGTATACATGCTTGCCCCTTGCCAGTGCCTCGGTGAGAATATCTGCAACATGTTCATCAATGCACAAATACCCAAGCTTCACAGCGCCCGAGTCCTCTCTGATGAAGTGTAGGTACCTGATCTCAATGTGCTTTGACCAATTATGAAATACTGGATTCTCTGTGAGTTTGATACAACTCTGATTATCACAGTATATTGTAGTTGGTCTCAGCCTCTGACCAATTTGTTGAGAAATCTAGGGCATTTAGAGTTAACAATGTCTCTTCTTGATAATTGCTTGTGATGCACTGTTACTTCTTAATCTTATAGTCTTTGCTTCGTTAGCTTATTAATGTGTTATTTCATCAAGACAATTACCAATATGCATAAAAGACAAGTGACACAGTATGTAGGCTTCTTCAGCCAGGGCCAAAACCTCTCACCTCTTGAGAGGAAAACCCAATCAAAATTCTTCTTCTAGATCTTTAATTAATAAGTACCAAGACCTTGACACAAACCCTTGACTCTAGTATCCTCTCAAGAACCTTGTCACCAACCTTGATGCTCTGCCTCTTCCTTCCTTCGCCTTTCTTCTTGTTCTAGAACTGCTCCTTTTTGGCTCCTTCTAGAGAAACTCAATCTCTATCTTTTTCCACTACACTTTCACAACTTCCCTAGAGAATCTTGGTCTCTAGGTCTTCTATAGAAGAAACTTGGTCTCTACTTTGATTACCCAAATGATTCTTTCCTTTGTTGCCCCAAAAGATTTCTTCCTTCGCTATCCCAGAAGGAACCCTACTTCACAGATCCCAAAAGAATCGTTGCTGCCCTAACTTCACACTACCCAAAAGATATTTCGTTACTCCATAAGAAAGTTACTTTCACTGGCCCAAAAGATACTTCGCTGCCCCAGAAGAAAGTTACTTTCACTAGCCCAAAAGATACTTCGTTGCCCCAGAAGAAAGTTACTTTCACTGGCCCAGAAGAAACCCCAACTTCGCATTACCCAGACGAATCCTTTCTCTCCCTTCTTCGCACTTCTATTCTTTTCCTTCTTCATACTACTGCCTTTCACCCTTTCTTTGCACTTCTTCAAGTCGAGTTTCTTGTCTGAATTGTGCGTCTACAAATGAGACCGAGTTAGGCTATTTATACACGTATTCATTGGGTCTTTAGGTTGACTTGACAGCTGGAGATTAGGCCGACTTGTTCTAGCATATTCCTTCATGATTGTAGGCCGACTTGAAGAGGTTGGGTGACAAGTTCTTGGAGGATACATTTACATAGACAAGATGACCTTTTATAAAATGTAACATGACTTCATTACATGACAATGACTCTTACATTTTATGACTAGATGACAAATAAATCCTAAAGACTCTCAATGGGAGTCTTGACTCAAAAACAAAATCCTTGCTCATGAAACCCATGAAGCAAATCAATAAAATAATTCCATTTGTCTTATTTACATCCCATTACATAAAATCATATTTACATGTCATTATGAAGACCGAACCTAGTTACACTTTTCAACACAAATAAGACACATATCATCTTGCGAAGCCAAGTAGCCTCACAGTTGGCCTAACTAGTTGCAATATACTTAGCTTCTGTTGAGCTAGATGCCATTAATCTCTGTTTTTTGTTGAACCACAACACAACTATCGAACCCAACATGAAACAACATCCGGAAGTACTCTTTTAGTCACTAGCACTTCCTGCCTAGTCTGAGTCTGTACAACCTGTCAACTTGACTCCATCTCCTCGAATATAGTCTAGACCATAGTCCATCGTGCCGTGTAGGTACCTCAACATATGTTTCGCAGCCACCCAGTGCACTATCCTGGGCTCCCTCATAAACTAGCTCAATGTGTTGACTACAAAACATATATCTAGCCTAGTGTTGACCAGATACATCAAAGAACCGATCAACTGACGATACAAGGTGGCGTTCACCAACTTAGAATCTGAAGCTTGCAGCTTCTTACGTTGGTGATCATAGGAATAACCATAGGCCTACAACCCTCTATATGAAATCTCTTTAGTGTGTCCCCTGCATACCTACCCTAGCCCATGAAGATATCCCTTGTAGCATGAAAGATTTGGCCACACAATTAACTCTCCCAGCCACTGATTTTGCCTACGTTCTCACATTGAAGGTGCCTTGAAAAAAGAGTCAAATACAACAAATTCATACCTCTATTTTTGTTGTCAAACAAACTTAAATTCCTAAATCTGAGTGACATTAACAGCTTTGTTCTGACCTTGAAATCTATGTTGTTGATCTCAGAATTTCGAGTTGTTGTTTTCCTAGAAAGTTTGGCCTCCACAAATTTCGGACCTAGTTGAAATTCTCATTGCCCCTATATTTTCGGCCTTCCACAAATTTCGAGCCTCACCGAAATTCTCGTTGCCTTTATATTTTTAGGCATCCACAAATTTCGGACCTCCCCGAAATTCTTGTTGACCCTATATTTTCGAGCCTCCATAAATTTCGCACAGGTCTCCCAGAAATGTGTTAGGTTTCCAGCTTAGAAACTCGAGCTATGAGAAGACTCTCCTTGTTGTGTTGTGAAATCTCTCCAAGATGTTGTATCTTCTTTTTCCTTCAGCAATAGTTGTAGTAGCCTTTTCCTTGTTCTCTCCTTCTCCTCTCCAAAACTCTCATGTGAAGAATGAATGAGAGAGTCACTTATTTTTTCTATTGTCTTCTCAAAATGAAGAAAACCCTAACCCTTGAGATCTAATGGCTGAGATTAAATCTCAACTCATTAGATCATGGGTGGAGATCATTCCCTCTCTTGACCTCTTCTTACATGTGTCCCCCTCAACCAATGAGACTCCTAGTCACTTTTAATGTTTTTGTACCATGTGCACTTTCTCTCATAAAATCGCTTTTAAAATATAAAAGTCACTTTAATAATAAAGTGTACCTTTTGTACAGTGATGTGTGGTTTGACGATAAGTCACATGGGCGAAGCCCAGGGAGACCGATGTTCAAATCTCATTGAGTACAATGACCTGCTGTGGTGGCAGCTAGAGGGGCGGATTCCCCTTTCCTGTGAGTCTGCTCTTGCTAAAATCATAGGAACTTAGTATACCCAACTTGCAGGTGGTTGGTTATGCTCTTGGTGTTATAGTGGCAGCTATAAGGTTTGATCCTGGGTCTCCCATAGATTAGGCATGGCAATTACCGATTCACCATGTGATTAAAAAAAATAAAGTGTACCTTGTACTTTTCTCATAAAGTCAGTTTATGACACAAGTGACATTAATATTAAAGTGCATAGTACATAGCACACCAAAAGTAGCTTTCCTCCACGACATTAATATAACACATAATGTCACATGACAAAAAAACATTAATGTGTCTTCCTAGGCCAAAAGGATAAATTCAGTAGGAAACACCTCCTTGGTACCCCTCATTTTTCAACAGGATCATGATAGAGGAGTTCAACAAACAATGCCACTAACATCAAGGTACATAGACGAATTGGTGCTCTTGATTAAATGTTAGTTTGATTCCCTCATACATGACAAAATCCAATGGAAACATTGCAATACCCCCAATCTTGAAATCCTAAAAAAATTGTTAAGTCTACTGGATTTTGAATGAGATCTCAAATTCTACTTTCTCCATATGAAATCCAATGAGGTCGGAGCCACTCTCAAACATCCCGAGTCATTTCATGGTAATGTTAAAAATTTAGGTAAAAGTCTACTTTCTCCATATGAAATCCAATGAGGTCGGAGCCACTCTCAAACATCCCGAGTCATTTCATGGTAATGTTAAAAATTTAGGTAAAAGTGATTCACTTTTACCTAAATTTTTAACATTACCATGAAATGACTCGGGATGTTTGAGAGTGGCTCCGACCTCATTGGATTTCATATGGAGAAAGTAGAATTTGAGACAAAAATCAGTTCTGATTGGTGACTTGAACTATTTTTGGCTAGTTCGATATCAATTCAATAAAGTTGCTTAGAACCCGGCAAGTGGGGCCTGTTTTGCTTTTGTTCTTTTAATCTTTGTCTTTGGCTGGGCACAAGACCACAATAGGTGCCTGATATTCAAGCCTATGGCCCTACTATTGTTACACAATTCATGGTAATGTTAATTTCTTAAAGTAAAAGGATGAAATGAAAGATAAAGGAGAATGTCACTTTTACTTTAAGAAATTGACATTACCATGAATTGCATAGCAATAGTAGGGCCATAGGCTTGAATATTAGGCACCTATTCTAGTCTTGTGCCCAGCCAAGACAAAAAATAAAAGAACAAAAGCAAAACAGGCCCCACTTGCCGCGTTCTAAGCAGCTTTATTGAATTCGTACCAAACCAACCAAAAACAGTTCAAGTCACCAATCCGAACCGATCTTTGCCTCAAAACAGTGGGACCGGCCATTTTAGACTAGTACGGTCTGGTCCTAATAACACTAGCTATAACTTCTTAGTCTTGTCATGAAGGTGGTAAATTTTAAATGAGATATGACAAATTTTGTAACTTTATAATTTTATTATTTTCGTCATACTATGCAGAGCATGGTTTTCCTTTATAAGTGTAGTCATATATTGGTTCAATTCACACTACTAGGAAACTAGTCAAGGTAGCATCTTCCATATCCACATCCCAACCATATTTAACACATTTTTCTCTCTCGCTTCACTCCATCCCATCCATAAAAATCTATCCCCTTTCATGTTTGATAAGAAAATATAAGATAATTATATCATCCAACTATGCTAAGGTTACAGTGGTACATTTCCCAAGTGTGCATACCCCCGTGGCACCACAGTTGGGACTTTAATAAGGGCGCTAATTTTGGCCGAAGCAGAAATAATACTCAAAGGGATAACGAATGCAATGTGGCCATAATCATGATATAGACCCACTAGGTAGTTGATGGGTAATAAATAGGTCCATGAGGTTGTTGATAGATAATAAATAGGTCCACTAGGTAGGTGTGATGTTTTCTGGATTAGGGCTCTTTTGTTAGCTATAAATAAGGATGAAATTCCTTTCATGGGAGGTGTCGAAGTTTATTATTTGGAGCTTATCTCATTAAAAGGCCATCCAACCTTAAGAGGCAAGTGAACAGGAGTGGATTCCTTCCATAAAAGGATCATTGTAAGGTGTTGTTCTACCTTAAGGGTTTTGATATTAATAAAGTACGGAACATTTCTAATATCATGTTTGTAATTCCATTACATGGGCTAAATATTATAACAATGGATATCAGAGCTCTTTCTTGGGCCAAGGAAAAAAAAAATCCCATATTTTGCAAGTGTTATATGTGAAGATTCTTCAACCGGAATTCCTACTGCAGCAACTGATAACGTTTCTTCTATTTGTTAAATTAATCCACCAAATTATTTGCAGTTTCCTACGGCAAAGATCAAAACATCTACACTGCAGATGTCACTTAATTAAATATTATGTGGAAACAAAAGACTGAGCAAGAAAGAAAATACAACACAATTGACACCGTTATTTTTGGACAAAAGTCCCCAGAAAAACCCAATGCGGGAAAACCGGTGCAACAGCTCTGAGGGTTTTATATTATTAAGCAATAGTTTCTTAATACAACCTTGGATGCCCTCCTGGCAATCCAGTTACAGAGAAATACAACTGGCAAAGAAGAATTGTGAGATTACCTCAATCTACCTAGCAAATCTCGACTGTTCTGGCAGCTGAATCAACTGTCCTCGGCTACAACTATGCTGCCCTTGCGCAGTAACTGCGTGGGCCTAAGTGGAGCTCTCTGAGGCTCTATGTCAGCACAACTAGGAAACGTCTCGCCTTCTGGAGCAGTTTCCAACCCTCTGACTCAGAAATGTCAGCGCCTCTGCAAAACTCAGACTTCTATGTGGGTGACTAAGCTGCCTCTACGTGAACCCTTCTGACTCAGCGTCAAGCTCTGCGTGGGCCCTTCTAGCTCAGCGTCAACCCCTCTGGTGTCTCTCTGCCTCTCTATGTTGCATATCCTGGGCTCTGAAGAAGATACTCCAACCCAACTATCCCTGCCCCTTAACTGCAAGAAATCTACTCTATCAGAATTTCCTCCTGAGAACTTGTCACTTTAGAAATTCAATCTCTTGATCTCTCAGTGTATTTTTCAAATGACCCTCAAGCTCCCTTAAATAATCTTCTCATTGACATTCAACAACCCAAATTAAAAGCTAATCAATGGCTAAGATCATTTTAGCTTGATCCTTGTCTTCTTCTAGAAGTTACACCCACAATTAGATTAATACCCATTAATATTTTTTATTTCCTAAGTTTAGACTTAGGGTCCCATTAAAAAATATTAATTATTTTAATAAAATTGTCTTTGGCTGGAATTTCCCAAAACGCTTTATGGGTTCTTTGGAATACATGTGCCCAAGCCTCCCTACAAAATTTGAGGCCTAGAGCACATCTTATGCTACCCCAAATCAACACTCCCTCTCAGCGAGGAATGTGCTCTAGCAATATATTGTCGCTGCATACTACTCTGACTTTGAAGCATCATCCTATGCACTGCTGATATCTGACATGTTGTCCACCAACTACTGCGTTGTTGCTGCAACTATACTACTGTTGACACTGCCATTGTCAACACTGCATCCTACCACATCTCTCTCTCAAGTGTTGCATCTATGCTGCTGCTAGCACTGCCACTGCTAACTGCTACTGCGAATTGTTGTTGCTACTCTATCAGCAACGGAAAAACATCCAAAATTACTAAACTAACTGTGTTCAATATGATACCACATGAATGTTGGAGCCTGACTACTACTAGTCTCTGCACTGACCCTCTGAATATACTACGTTGGTGCTGACCTCTACTCTGTGCCATCTGCACTGCTGTCACTCTGCTCTACGTTGCTTAGACTCTGGTGCTCCTAGCTACTGCAACTGTCTCTCTGACACTCCTCAGCACGATCCGAAATTAGTCCATCCTGCTACCACAAAACTGGGCTCCCATAGCAAGGTATTGATCCAAGAGGTGGACTCCTCAAGGATCTTGCCCATCTGTAGCTCTTTCAAACTACAGTTCTAAATCAGCCCACCTCCCTGCTAGAGGTATCTTGGTTGTAATGGCAAACTCCTCTTCTTCGGTCTTTGTGGGCGCAGCCTTCAAATCATGTTCCTCGTCCTTGTCCTTCTTCTTGAGAGGACACTGAGTAGCGTAGTGACCCATCACACCACACCTGGAACACTTGATCTTCGGGACGTCCTTCTTACGTCTTCGTTGCTCCTGTTGTCCCTTCAATGCAAGGGTTGCATTATCCTCCTCCTCGGGCTTCGACCCACTGCTGCTACTACTTCCATCAAGTTTGACCTTGACTAAGTCTCTCCTCAACTCCTCTTGTTTTAGAGTTGTCCACATCTCATCCTAATTCGGCAATGTTGCTCTGCCCCGGATACTCTGGACAAAGACTTGCCACTCATTTGAGACAGAATTGAGGGTCAGTCTAACCAACTCTAAATCCTGAGATGTATGCCCCGCAGCAAACAACTCATCACGAGTTTCTTTTCGCTTTGTGAGGAAAGGATCCACATGCTCCCCCTTCTGCATCTGAGCAGATCTCAACATCTGCTCCAAGTACATCTCTTTCGTTGCTTGGAAGATCCCTGATATAACGTGGCCAAGGCATCCCACATCTCCTTAGCAATCCCTCTGCTAGCAACGTGACACACCACGTGATCCTTACTCCATCAAGGATGATCCTCATGGCCTTCGCTATTTCTGATATGTTCTTCTTCAGCAAATCTGGGTTTACAGGTTCAGCCACCACATTGTCAACATATGTCTTGAGGGCATGCTCATCTAGAAGGAACGACATCCTTGCCTTCCAGATGACGTAGTTGGACGCCCCATCCAAACTGTCACGATCCCTCAAGCCACTAGTTTCCATTTCTGCCACAAATGTCGAAAATCTCCTCTCTCTTTTGTGCTGTTGTTGGGCTAGCTTACACACTCCCTGCTGGAGCTAGTAAAACTGCTGCCCTCCGCTGCTGCTCAGCTCTAGAGAATTTGAATTCCTTGGCTAGGAATTCTCTGAGGAAGAAATTCCCTCAACTGTGCTTCTCCTCTTTCTTCTGACAATCTTCCGCCCAACGAATTGCCTACAGAAAAATCTGTGTCCCACCAACTCTCCTCACGTTGAGGCTTCAGCGCTACTCCCGCTGCCCTAGCAAAAATTCAAACTAGAATTCCTTCTCTCCATCAACTCACTCAGAGAGAGACTGCCTCGAAAATCTTCCCTCCCAGCTTGGACTGCGCAAACCCTTTGGGGTTTTGAACTGCTGCCTCCTACAGCTTTTTCGAACTCCCTCTTTTGCTCAGTGTTGGATCTACCGTCTTTGCTCTTCTTGCTTCACCTGCAGCTCTGATACCATGTAAAAATTCCTCAACCAGAATTCCTATTGTAGCCACTGATAAATATAATGCTTCTTCTATTTGTTAAATTAATCCACCAAATTATTTGCAGTTTCCTATGGAAAATATCAAAACATATACACTGCAATCGTCACTTAATTAAATATTATGCAGAAACAAGAGACTGAGCAAGAAAGAAAATACAACACAATTCACACCATTATTTTTGGACAAAAGTCCCCGGAAAAAACCCAATGTGGGAAAACCGATGCAGCAGCTCTAAGGGTTTTATATTATTAAGCAGTAGTTTCTAAATAAAACCCTGGATGCCCTCCCAACAATCCAATTACAGAGAAATACAACTGGTAGAGAAGAATTGTGAGATTACCTCACTCTACCTGGCAAATCTCGGTTGTTCCAGCAGCTGAATCAATTGTCCCCGTCTACAACAATGCTGCCCCTACGCAGTGACTGTGTGGGCCTACGTGGAGCTCTCTGAGGCTCTGCATCAGCTCAACTAGGAAACGTCTTGCCTTCTAGCAGTTTCCAGCCCTCCCGGCTCAGAAATGTCAGATCCTCTGCAAAACTCGGACTTCTGCGTGGGCCCTTTTGGCTCAGCGTCAACCCTTATGGTGTCTCTCTGCCTCTCTCTACTGCGTATCATGGGCTCTAGAGAAGATACTCCAACCCAACTATCCCTGCCCCTCAACTGCAAGAAATCTACTCAATCAGAATTTCCTCTTGAGAACTTCTCACTTCAGAAATTCAATCTCTTGATCACTCGGTGTATTTTCCAAATGACCCTCAAGCTCCCTTAAATAATCTTCTTATTGACATTCAACGACCCAGATTAAAAGCTAATCAATGGCTAAGATCATTTTAGCTTGATCCTTGTCTTCTTCTAGAAGTTACACCCACAATTGGATTAATACCCATTAATATTTTTAATTTCCTAAGTTTAGACTTAGGGTCCCATTAAAAAATATTAATTATTTTAATAAAATTGTCTCTATGTGGAATTTCCAAAAACACTTTCTGGGTTCTTTGGAATACATGTGCCCAAGCCTCCTTGCAATATTTGAGGCCTAGAGCACATCCGATGCTACCCCAAATCAACATTATACTCGAAGTGAGGCACCCCCACTAGGGTGTTATGTTTCTAATTTGATTAACGCTCATGCTCAGACTTTTCGAACTCGAGGAATTTTCTTAGTTTTTCCTTTAGACAAATCATTATGCTAGATTGGCTATGGTATATCAGATTCTCCACCCTTACCTCTCAAATTGACAGATGCACTTATGAATTGGTATAGTTTGGTTTCATCATATTATACTTTGATATTCCATGCAATGGTGTTTTTACTTGGATGCGATAACTTCTAGGTCTTGTTGTGAAAGTGGTAAACTCTAAATGAGATTTAATAACACTTTGTAACTTTATAGTTTTATTATATTCCTTGTCATACCATGCGGGAAATGATTTTCCTTTAGAAGTGTAGTCATATCTCAATTCAATTTGTACTACCAGGAAACTAGTCAAGGTAGCATCTTCCACATCCCAACCGTATTTAACACTTTCCACTCTCTTGCTTCATTCTTCATGTTTGATAAGATAATTATATTGTCCAACAAATGAACACAAAAGTAGGTCAACGGGACTATTGATTACAATGATGTCAATACAAAGCATAAGTACTAAAACGTCAATAAGGTCACCAAGGAGGTCAAACGAAGAAAATCCTATGCCATTCAAGCCAAAAAGGCTAAGAGGTGTAGATTCAATAAAGCCAAAAGCCAATGAAATATAAGGCTTGAGTGAAATCTACCGTGTTATCAAGACATTGCCCCTAGTCCCATGGTTGTCTATGAATATCTAAAGAAAAGGCGGCTCGTTCAATGAAATGAATACTTAAAGAAAAAGAAAAAAATAGTAGTAAGAAGAGTGATGAAGAAAGGCAACTCAATGTTAAGCTCCCTCTTTAAAGGCTTCTATACACAAAATTGCTAGCTCATGAAAGCTAGATGATCATGTGCCATATGGACCATTCCTCAAAGACACACTTGCTTCATTGGAGGAATATTATCACACATGTGGGTGGTTAGAGGTGGCTAGCACATATCTGCTTAGAGTAGTCAAAATTATGCATGATCAACGATATTAAATGCAAAGGGTTGTAGGATTTTCGAAATTAGTTTAAAAACTGACCTAGTTATAAAACAGTGGAAATTATCGCATGAAAATTATCAAGCATTTTAAATACTTGATGTCCGCATGTGTGGGTTGTTAAAGTATTTAGTGGGGCACTCTTCTATTAAAGGAGTGTCAGGGTGGTATATAGTAGAAAGCCAAGCATAAGAAGAATGAAGCCAAGGCTAAGAGAATCTTGATAGATTCTATAAAGGACCACTTGATTCCACATGTTGTTGAGTTGCAGACTACCAAAAAAGTGTATGATGCCTTGGTCGGATTGTTGCAAAGTGACAACACTAGCAGGAAACTAACCTTGAGGCATCAACTTCGAAATGTCATGATGTCTAGATCAGATTATGTTGTCTCTTATCTTATGAGAGTCTCTCAGTTGAGAGATGAACTTAGAGCCATAGGAGATATCATTGATGATATAGAGCTTGTTACAAAGATTCTGAATGGATTTCCTTCCTCATGGGAGCCATTTCTTCAGGGAATTTGTGCACAAGAAAAGTTCCCCAAGTTTGATAAGCTATGGATTGATTGTGTCCAAGAGGAGGCCAGATTGTTGTCCAAGGATAGCTTGTAGATCTTAGGATGAAGAAAATCAAGCTCTTATAGCTCATGTAAGGAAAGGAAAAGATAAAAGATATTTTAGAAAGTTTGATAAGAAAAATACAGGTAGAAGAACCACTCCAATTTAGGATCAGAAGAAGAAGGATATGTCAAATATCAGGTGCTTCAATTGTCATGATTTTGGACACTATGCCTCCCACTGTCCTCAAAAGCAAAGGAAGGAGAAGCAACATGCATCAACAGTCGACGTTGATGACAATGATGAACATCAACCTCAAAAGAAGACGAATCTAAATTTGATGAGACTGCAAATTGAATTCAAAAAAACTACTTCTTTTGACACTCATTAATGATTTTTTTCCATGAAGGCCAACGATGAGGTCTCCAACAGGATCCAGGAGTTCAGGGCTCATGTAGGAAACTTGACAGGGCAGAAGATCAAGGTTTTGAGGTCAAAATAATGGGGGAGGGTATACTTCCAAGGACTTCAATGATTTTCTGCAAGGGGGCAAGGATCAAGAGGGGGTTGACAGTTCCCTACAACCCTTAACAATTTCTTCCTTGATCAAGAGATAAGTACTTCCAATCATATTTTTCTCCTTTGATCAGCCTCCTGTTGTTTTATATTATGTATGCCTTAAATACAAAAATGATTGCTTGGTTATGATTTTTCCTTTTTTTCCTTGACCTCCAGAATGGGGTTTGCAGAAAGGAAGAACAAGTCCATTACGGAGGCTGCCAAGGCGATGATTCATGCAGCAGATGGCAACATCAAGGACAAAATAGAGGTTTGTGGCAAGAGGGTTCTACTAGAATGAGAGAGTGGACTACGAGGAGATTTTTGCTCAAGTCGCCAAATGGTTAGGTTCTTGTATGGCCTACGGGCTCGAGCATAGACTCAACAGGAGTGATTGGTGTTTGAAAAGGAGGATTGTACAGATCAATAGGATGTCCAGGAGTGTGCCAGATGACCGGAAGAGCTTCCATTTCAGACAGAGCAGACAATCAGGCGGAGTGGAAGGAGCAACTTTCCAAGAGGATGTCATGGGTTGAGATCGTCAGACTAGATGCTCAGAGACGAGAAGTCTCTAGGAGCATGCCTTCGATGAGGGGGCCATGCTAGACAACAGGGTATGCTTCAATAACAAAGGGAGCCACAGTGGTAGGAAGATTTGCTTCCCTGACAAACAGAGCATCCAAGATTGCCACAAGAAGATCTGCTTCAGTGTTAGAGGGAGCACCCAGTCAGGGTGACCAAAAAGAAACTGTGATGATGGATCCAGTGAAGGAAATTGGTCATTTTATGGTTGATATGAGACATGGTGCAGAAGGGAGCAGTGAAGCTCTAGTACATAACCATAGACGAGTTGATTCCGAACATTCTCACCAAACCTCTATCTAGAGCGAGTTTGTATACTTTAGAGACAAGCTTGGCGTGATGCAAAATGTCTCCCTCATTGAGAGGGGGTGTTGATGTTTTTGCATCTTACAAAATAGGGCAGACATTCTCCCACGGGGTCATGCTGATTTGACTAGGGGAGAATGATACATTCACCCATTCAGCCATGCTGATTTGGCTACGGGTGAATGGGGTAGAGCGTTGATGCTTGCAGGATAGGGCAGACATTCTCCCATAGGCTCATGTTGATTTGACTAGGGAGAATGATACATTAACCCATGGAGCCATGCTGATTTGACTAGGGGGAACGATACATTCACCCATGAAGCCATGTTGATTTGGCAGGGGTGAATGGCCTAGGGCAACTCTAGCATAGGGCAAACATTCTTCCATTAGAGCCATGTTGATTTAGCATCCATAGGGTCATGTTGATTTGACCAGGGAAGAATGATACATTCACCTAATAAGCCATGCTGATTTAGCCAGGGGTTAATGGCCCAAGGGCAAACCTTCTCCTAAGTAGCCATGTTGATTTGGCTAGGTCATGTTGATTTGACTAGGGGAGATTGATACATTTACCCATGGAGCCATGCTGATTTGGCAAGGGAAAATGGCCCAAGATACTCACATTGCCTACTCTAGGATGGAGTGATCTATATCTATAGTAATGCATATGAGGAGACACTACATCAACATAGCATTCATGAACTTTTCTAATGGAGGAGAATTTTCAGCTTAGGAGAAATTTGTTTTTAGCCAAGGAGAATACCTCCCTCACTAAGAGGGAGTGTTGATTTTTTGTGTAGCATCGGGAGGTATTCCCGTATGACTAAAAGGGTCTCCAAGTTGGCCCTAGAAGAATTATGTAAATTTTTATTTTATTGAGACAAGTTGACCCATGAAAAGGTCAAATTGGCCAGCCAATGAAGGGAGGTGTCCCTTGGGTTGTCACACCCCTTTGACAAGTATAAATAAGATGTTATGACGTTTAATTTGATCACCAAGCAAAAGCAAGTCATTTTCTCTCTTCATCATTTCTAATTCCTCTTCTTGAGGCTGCACGTGTGAGAACGACAATTTTGACAAGCGAGTTTGATCTCTGTTTGACCAAACTTTTACCAGGGTTGACTAAGCTGTTTTTTTACTGAGTTGACCAAACTATAGTTAAGTTGCACTGAACGGATATGGAAACAGATATGGATACGGTGTTTGAAACGGATACGGCAAATTTTCAAAAAATCCGGACACGATACGGCAAGGAAACGGCACACACACGCACATATATATAAGAAAATAGGAATTTCTTATTACCATTCATGTTTTAGAATCTAGATTCTATATCTAAAAATACATAATCATCTAGGATATCATTCACAAAAAATAAATGTTGGAGAGTGAATATTTCTTAAATTTTAAATTTTATTTACTGACAGACACTCAAATTCACTCGTGTCATAAGCAAACTTTTAGGGTCCAGTGAAAAGTCTGGCAGAAATAAACCCCAAACACCATTTCATGCACTCTGACAAATTCACATTTTTGCTCTTGCATATCACTAGGTTGCTTTTCTTTTTGAAAGAATGTTGGAAATGTGGAATGAACTCCACATATAACAATACATTGCATTTCACATTAAGCATTGATTATATTCTGTTTTTATCTGTAAAATTCTATGTTCCCTTTGAAAAAAATTATTTGAATATATCCACGTGGGTTTTATCAAATCACACTTAATCTGGAATTAGCATATGGGCACTTAAAATTTAAAGTGTAACTTTCATATTCTTTACTTTTTCATTCGCATAGGTTACTGAAATATAAGTTAAACATTTTGCACACTTGGATCTCACCAAATATGAATTTCTAGGGGGGAATATATATATATATATATATATATATTGGTCCATATCATGTGTTTCTAAGTGTGTCTCTGATACTCTTATCAGGATTAATGTATTTTCTTGGCATGATATCATTGTGAGAATTTGTGATATTGATCAATTGATCTTTCACAAACCCTTTATTTCTCTTATTACTGATTATAAGTTTCATTGGTCATAACATGTGTTCACTGGCTGGTATGAAGGTTCATATCCAAGGATCTAGGATATCATTCACAAATTTTTGGCATTGACATAATACTTGTTTGGCATATGAACCCCTTAATTAAATGGCAATGAATAGACCTGGTTGAATGTCCTTGAGTTATAACTTTGCAATGCTCCATTTTCTTTAAAACTTTCATTAAAAATTTAACCACCATACCATGATGAATACAGTTTTCAATTTGGTTACATTTTACTCACATAAATGGAATGGTGAATGTGCACGGAATGGATGCTGTGCCTGTAATTTGGCACATTTCTTGATTATATAGACATATTCTGAATAATATGATTGTCATTTCTTCTGAGCATTTGAATAAATTATAACACTAACGGACATCGACAATACTTATTGAGTGTTTCAGATTATGTTCATAAATGATATAATCCTCACAGTGGTTCCGAGCCTTACATCTCAAGTTCTTTATATAATGGAATTTCATTGACTTGCTTAACTTCAAAGGCAGATGATGGTCATTTAGTTTGTATTAAATTGAGGGAGATATGCCCAACACATAGCAGATCTCCGTTCCCAGTAGTTGGCCTTTTTCAAGGTGGATCCATATTCGGAAATGGATCCAAAAAAAAATTGCATCCTAAAAAACCGTTCTCAGAACTGGACCCACCATTTCAGAATTGTTGTCACGGTTAAAAATGTTTTTCCGACGTTTCCAGGTGGATCTTACGAGAATCGTACCCATTTCTGTTTCGGAAACGGGGAACAGCGTTTCAAGCAAAATCCCTAGCTGTTTCCAATAACTTAGAACTATAGTTGACCACAAGAAGCCCGCACATGGAGACTCTTGACTGCAGGCTGCCACAGTTGACCACATGCTGAAGTTTGATCGCAGGCCAGTTTGACCAGGCTGAGTTGACCAGTGTTGACTTTTTTATTTTTGGCTGGTTTGACCAGCAGATGTTTTGACCAAGTTTGACTGGTATTTTGACTTGGATATTAGCACGGATTTGTAGACATTGCTATTTGTAAACCTTGCTGAATAATAATTTCTCCTAAGAAAAGTTGTTGGTTTTCTCCCAAAGATGGGTTTCCCAGGGTAAAATTATTCTCTATTGTGCATGGCTGTCTTTCTAAGATCTTTACTGTTTCTGCTGCATTTACTGTTAAGCTCCGTGTGTAAATGCTCAATGATATCAATGGCATGAGAAAATTGTTTGAAGATCATTAGGCAGTAATTATCAGATCAGAAAAGTGTATTCTACTGTACTTGTCATACAATTTCAACACCAGTAATTACCTTACCTTATATGTTATGTACACATTGGAAGATTACAGTAAGTTGGGCACTCCAATGATTAAGTGAGCAAGAAAAAACCTAAGATGATGAGTCTATTCCCATGTTTTCTACTGTGACTTAAATGGCCAAGAGATCATACATTGATCTCTGTTCATTTTGCCGAACCATCTTGACCAAAACCCTTATTCTTTATTATGATATATATTTTGTAACTCCGTCCAGGATACTCTGAAAAGAAATATAGCATAGCACTGGCTGCTGGCAACCTGCACCATATCACCCATTTTAATCTATAGCATAGCACTTGCTGCTTCAGCTCTGCCACCATATCACCCTACGTTTACGCTATTGTGAGTTTAACTTGTCTAGACTCTAGAATACTATGATTTATAGTTTCAAAATAAACTGATCTTATTTTTAGGGCATTTGCTTCTTGTAAGGACCTAGTTTAGTAGAGACAATGGCTCAACCACTGCTGGTACAGCATGTGTGGCCATCTTTACTCTGCAGCTGATGCACATCAGAAGTTTGGCTTTAAACCTCAGAGTGTATACCTTTTCAAAGATTGATAACTAGAACTAGATGTTGTATTGCATTGTTCGTTGTGTTGCGCTACTAGTGCCTAAGTTGTCGGAAATTTCTGACAGGTTCTTGAAATGCACCTCAGCATTCAGATACTGAAACAGAGGGGATACACTGAGAATTTGGGAATCGGGATTACATCCCTGAAACATTTTAGGGCCATACTGGACTCTGGAAGTGGTGTTTCAGCATTGCAGGGTCATTTCAAGCATACTTTGTTAGCGTTTCAGCATTTAGCAAATGTATCCAGTGAAAATTGGCCATGTTTCAACCCAAAAAATTGACAAAAAATAATATATATTTCCAAAGAATGCATATCCATGTGCCACCTTTTTATTTTTGAGTGCAATCCTGATAAATATAGTCACAAAACATTCAACTTTTCTGAAATTTGCATTTCCACTCCCCCTCCCTCTCCCCCTCCCCCCTGGTCTCTGCATCCGTTTCAGTGCATAGGCTACTACTAGTGTGAAGGCTACTTGGGAGTTTCCCTCTACAAACCAGTCTTATTGTAGGGTAAAATTCTATAATTTCAGTATCAAGGCCAGATTTTGAATTTGCTTAACCATATTTACTACATTTTTGAAATGTCAGATGCTTGCAAGGAACATCTTTGGCATGTAAATATAAACCCTGCAGGATGAGTAATGACATGAACAGAATCATAATTTTTCTATGCCAACCGATATATATAAGACCTTACACTAGTTATCAGATACATTAAACCCTTCAGAGTAAAAAAAATGGGTACAAACCAATTGTGGTGATATTGCAGAAGGCAATATTGATCTGGCAGCTTTCCTTGCTCTCCTGGAAATCTTCTTCAGCATCGTTTGTACAAATTGTACGAACAAATCAAGGCTACTGTCTTCTTCCTCTTCATCAAGGTCCTCTTCATCTTCAAAAATATTATTTGCCTGATTATCCCAATCACATAATCATTATACATATTGTTATCTCTGAATCTCAAATTAGCATCTAAATCAACAGAACTGATCACAACATTCAAATATTTTGTCTATTGGCAGAAAGCACCAACTGCTGTTTTGGTGCCAATCTTGCTTGCACAGCAAAAGCACTAATAGGTAGACAAAGGCCAATTCTTGTTCCACACAAAAGTTTTCTAGTTCCAATTTCGTGGAATAAAGTGTGATGGTCTGTCAAAAGTCACTCTACAAAAGTACCATTGCAAATTGATTGTTGAACAGGGATGTAAGCTAGAGTTGGAATGTTGCCAGACTCAACTCGGAGAATGACTTGACAAGGCCAAAGAATTGACTCATGCTCTAGAAAACCTCAGGAGTTACCCTGGGAAACAAGAACCTAAAACAATACACTAAATTTCAGAAAAAGAGGTATTTTTCACGAATATAAATACTTACAATCTCCATATGATGGAAATTTTTAGTAATAATACAATCTAACATTTGTAGATTAGACAATTTAACTACATATTACAGAATGCCATGGATTCTGGACAATTCAATGTTCTATAATGACACAACCCCGGGGATCCTTACACTTCCTGCATTCCCCGGACTCAGAGACTTCATCAGGAACATCCCATATACATCCCTAGCGCTTAGGGACTTCACTGGGGATGTCCCCGGCAGAAATGGGGCGCCCCAGGTACTTGAAAGTTGAGGGCACCTTAGGACATCCCTTACAGGAGGTACATCTTCATAAAAGCACAGAAAACAAAAACAACATAACTTTTTTTTTCTGCTTCAAAGTTTAAACCGTGGTGAGGGTCCCGCCACCCTCAACTTGCTTTTTCTTCTCTTTATAGCCCTCTCAGACCCTACAACACACTAGTTTGAATATATTAAGGGGTTGAAATTGGATTTTTGGGAACAACAAGCTTCCAAACATATTCCAGGCCCAGCAAGCATTCTTTCAGTGAAAATTTGAAGTAGCATCAATCTTTTCTTATTTCTTTGGCTGGAAATGTTAGAGTAACGGTTAGATTTCAACAATGGGTCAGCTGTCTTCACATTCCCATAGGTGATGTTGATAGTTTCCCATAGCACATAGATGCAGAAGATCAAGCAGAGGCTGATTGAACATGACTAGTGGCTTGAGAATTATTCCCTTTCTTTTTTTGTTATTTTTTATGCCAATCTTGACTCTTCACCATTTAATGGCTATAGACGTAATTATCTGAGATATCATTGTATTAAATTGTGTTTTGGACATTGATGATTTTACAATGAGAAATACAATGATCTTCCTAGTTTGAATATCAATTTCTAAATGACGTAGATACCAATTGGATCATGTATGTTGTTGCATTGATGATACAAATTTGCGATTAATTGCGCTTTTATATTTCAATTTTTTTACACACACACACATATATATCAGTGAAGCACGACCCTCATAAAACCCGCGGGTAAGGACGGGTCCTATGCTGGGCTGGGTGACCCGCATAGAACCCGCGGTCTAGACCCGGACCCGGTGGGTTTTGTATAAGACCAGGCTACCCGCATCAAACCCGCGGGTAGCCCATTAAACCCTCCTCGGACCCGTATAAGACCCTCCGGGCATCAAAACCCACAATCTGTCCAAAAATTAGAAAAAAAAAAATTTATTTTTTTTTTCTATTTTGGAAATGAGGTGGAGGAAAAGGGAAATTGGAAGGAAAAAAGCAGTGTTGTTAAAAGCGCGATTTAATCGCGCTTTTTTCCTCCAGACGATTTAATCGCGCGTTTTATAGGAAAAAAGCGCCGTTTTTTTTTGTCGTTTTTTTCCGAAAAAGCGCGCTTTTTAAAAAATCGCGGGGGGCGGCGGGCAGCGTGTTTTATAATGAAAAAAAGGGTTTTTTCACTCCTCATTTGGACAGTCAGGTGCGCGATTTGGAGGAGAGGAGCTAGGAGAGAGGAGCTGGAGGGTTTCTTGCCGATTCGAAGTGGCTAGACTCACTATTTCAAGAGGAGATCGCCATTTTCACCGTAGAAACGGTATGTAGGTTAATTTTTTTTTTGTTTTCATTGTTTCAAAACATTGTTTTTCTATGTTTTTAATTTTTTTTTGTTGAAAAACTTCATATAGGCACCATTTTTTTTTTGTTTTCATTGTTTTTAAAGAAT
>APFE030713720.1:0-20999 GCA_000404065.3 Pinus taeda
AGACATATTGCAGCAGGTGGTTTTCACCCACATTGGGTTTCCACCTTATATCATGGTGTTCATGTGTGTGGCTTATGTGTGATGATCTGTTTTATTTTACTGCACCTGTTTACTGTTAATATGGTTGATAATGTTCTAATGCACTCATTAAGGATCAACTAAATGAATCATAAGAAGTTGTGGAAGTAGCATATATGAATCTGAATATGGAAATGAAAAAGTTTTATTGATGTGATAATACTGATTCACCCCCCTCTCAGTATTATTTCCAACATGGAAGACATGTCCATTTAGACCACAGAGATAAATAAGCTTAAAGAAAAGATAACAAGTTTAGAGAACGAGAATAAGCTTGCACAAATTATGCACAAGGAAGAAGTTCGGAAGTCAACCAGGTTGATTGAAAGAATGAAGAGTTTAGAGAAAGAAATAACATTGAAGGAGCCACTTGGCCAAGCTAAATAACAATTATGGGCAAATATCATTGACTCTGCCAATGATATTTGGCCATCTATACAAGTCATGTTTGAGCAAAATGACTTAGTCAAAGAAGCTACAGAAGCAATACAAAGAGTTAAGGCTGAACTGGGAGACATGCTAGAAGAAGCCACTAGAATAATCCATTTCCTTAACTCTAAAAATAAATATGAATTGTAGGAGCTGGACATAGATGAAAAGACAAACACCATACTAGAGGTTAAAAAGGTGCTCACCAAAAGGAGTTTGATGATGAACCTTGAGGACAAATGCCAAACCATGCAGCTGGCTATAGACAGGTTCATGGTAAAGTTTGATGTTTTGAGGCAGAAAGGTCTTCTAAATCCCTTAGTGATAAATGACAAATTGATGTCACAGGAAGACTACAACAGGAAAATCAGAGAGGTGGCAAAGGATCAGGCAAATAACTCTTCTATGAAGGGGATGCCTACTGGAAAGGTTCTATATCAGACATTTGAGAACCTGTTTTACCTCCAGCATGAGGTAAAACACCTTTTTGTGAGCAGGCCCACTTTTGCTAAGTACACAGGAGCAGATGAAATTTACAGGAAAATGGTAAATATAAAATTACCAGATGCATATATTTGGGAGAAGTTAAATGACTTACTTTAAAAATGCACAGTCAAAGTGAAATAGCATAGTAAAAGAAAAGTAACAGGCTAGCCAGATGAAAGAGTATCAGTGAAAAGGGCAAAATAAAAAGAACAACTAGCATGAAGACCAACAACAAGGCAAAGAATAAACAACAAAATATCAAAAGCATAAAGACAACACAACCAAATAAACAGGGACATCATACAATAGTTGAACATTTGCCTCTATCTTCTTGCATGAAGATATTTCTTTTTCCTAGATTAATTCCCAAGACAATTTGGGATATTTTCTAAACTGTTTTTGTATAAATACTTTAGATTTTGAAGTATTGAGGGTGGATTGCTAGATAGTTGTAGAGTTGCATTAATCTAAAACCTAAGGGTTCATTGTATCATTTTTTTAAGTCAATAGACTGGATTGAGTAATAAAGAGATTGCATTACAGGATTCATGTGTTGAGCTACTTCAATGAACTATTTTATTTGTCAAATTGTTATTTTCTTATGTGTTTCATAAACTTGCATGTTATCTAAATTGAATGAATTAACTAGAAATTTATTTCAGAATTTGTTTAAGTACACTCTGTCTTGAACAGTTAATCATTTTAAGTTTTCTTCTGATATCCGGGTCTGAGAATCCTTAATTGCTCTCCCATCCTGGTTGACCTCTTTTACTTCATTCATAATCTGGTTTAAGGAACCCTTAATTGCTCCCTCGATCCGATTGAAAACCACTTCACCATCTAGCCTTAAGATTTGAAATTACTCAGCTACCTTGCCTAGTAAACACTATCTTTAGACCTTGATCTAGTCCTGTTGTCTTAACACTTGACCCCATAGCCCAATGGTAAAAGACATCCCTTTATCCATCTAAGTCAGTGATCCCACCACCAAATCAAAATCAAAACCCAAGTGCAATCATAACTAGCCTAAAATCAATTAACTAAACAAAATTAAATCATAAAGAAAGAGTCCCCTCTGAGCATTAGGAAGGGTAGATCTAATCTCCAAAGTTTTTTTTTGTGGTTACCTCTATTATTTCTTTCCCAACAAATCTAGAGAAATTTTGGAGTGATAACACACACACACACACACACACACACACACACACACACACACATATTAAAAAAAACTTTATAAAAAAAACTAAAATGGGTCCCCAAACCAACTCTCGCGGCCATTGGCGACGATCCTAGGTGGCAGGTTGATTCTAGGAATCGACGACTAGCCAACAAAGGCTTACTAGCGGGTTGTCGATTCCTAGAATCAACGCGCTGCCCTGGTGCCACCACCAAATCCCGGGGGTGGTAAGTGACCCCGTAGTTTTTTTAAAATTTTTATTATTTATTATTTTAAATTTGTTTTCAATTTAGTTATTTTTTTTATTTTTTTTTTAACTTTTAGCTTTATTTTTAATGTTTGTTTTTTTTATTTAAATAATATACTTATATATGTTTTTAATTAATTATATATTAATATGTTTTTTTCTTTTTAATTCTTGTTATTTTTTTCCTATTTTTTTTTATTTTTTCCAATTTGTTTATTTGTTCATTTTTTTTTTTTTGATTTTGTTTTTGATTTTTATTTTTATTTATTTATTTGTTTTATTTTTATTTTTAATTTTGTTTTGTTTTTCAAGTTGTCTATGATCCTCCAGAATTGACCCGTGGCTTGAGAAATGGTGACCCAGGGGCATCTAATCCATCAAAGTCACCCATAGATTGCACCCAACTTGGACCGCACCAACACTAAGCTGACTGGATTTTCTTAGCATGTCTCCTCCCATAGCACAAGCACAAGCACCCCCGTGAGGTTTTGATCCTGGGTTGCCTTGCTAACGAGGTCCAACCTCAACTAGTACTAGTAAGACTTGACTATTTTTAAATTTTAAATATCTCTCTCTCTCTCTCTCTCTCTCTCTCTCTCTCTCTCTCTCTATATTAATATATATATAATATATATAATATATAGTAGATGCAATGAAGCATTCATGAAAACAGATTGTGAGTTCAACATACACAGTAAGTGAAAACAACAACATAATGAGGAAGAGTGGATTAAACACTTGCTCAAGATAGATAAACCATCGATTGGAACCATGAAAAGTTGAGTTCAAAAAAGAAGTCGGGTTGCTCCGAACAATGAGAGAAAACAACCCAAACCAATAGCCATATAGAGAGAAATATCCATAATCCAAATTGTCTAGAAAGGACAAGAAACCGATACGACAACAAGTCTTAAAATAAAAAAAGCCCCAGAACAAGCCAAATAGAGCAATGTAAACAATGAATGAGAAGCCAAAAGGAGAGTTTATAAATAAGGGGCCCGATTAGAAACTGTGACCCACCCGTTGTCCGAGTTAATTATGTTCCAGGAGTCCAAATCCTGTTGTAGACCTTTTTTAGAGATATTATCTGCCACCATATTCCTCTCCCTGTAAATGTGACAAAACATTAAAATATCAAAAGTTGCTTTAAGATATAAAATTTCATCTAATATAGGAATTAGAGTAACATTTTGACAGCGCTGCCCATTATTTGCCCTGTTGATCACATTCAGGGAGTCATCAAAAACCTGTGATGAAACCACCCGCATCTGCCTCAACCAACATAAAAGAATTTTCAAGGTAAACAGTTCAGCGAAATTATCCGAACAAGGATAATTTTTAATTCTTTTCCTCTCTTTGTGGATTTGTTTCCTCAAATATTTGTTTCAAAGGTTTTTTTTTTCATTTTTTAAAAATTTAAAAACTTAGTTTTGACTTGTTACTTCGATTTATTATTTAAAGATGTATTTTTTTTTAACAATATCTTTGCATTTTTACTTAAAATTCTACACACATCATTATTTTTGAAAAACAATCAAATGTTATGATTTCTACACATAGAATTTGCTATTATTTCTACATTTTTTTGTTCAATATTTTCCATAAAATCATTTATTTGACATGTCAATTTTAGCAAAAAGGTCCTAGAATGTATGTACAAATATTTTTGTGTATTGAAGTATTAATTAATAATACATAAATATATAAAAATCATATCTTCCAAATATTATTTTTAACTTTGCAAAAAGATAAAAAAATTCATTACAAAAAAACATTGCAAGGAGAAATAAAAAACACACATTTGAAAAACCCTTAAAAAAAATAAGAGTCTTAGGAAGAAAACAAGAAGAAGAAGACAACTTGAAAAATGGTTAAACAACCAACATTAAAAAAAGAACACATATACTTATGACATAAGAGAATTTAAAATGTCAAAAATATGCCCCTAAAAAACGATATTGTTGCATCAACATATTTCAAAATTAGCATGAAAACCACCAACATTTAAAAAGAATTATCTATACTAAATACATATTAAAATTTAAAGTGTCAAAAATAAGCCCCCAAAAAAGGGGTTGGTGTTGCATCAACACTTTTCAAAATTGGCATGAAAATCACTAACATTTTAAAAAAGTTGTCCATTCATAATACATAAGAAAATTTAAAGTATAAAAAATATGATCCAAAAAAAGGCTAATTCTGCATCAACACTATTCAAAATTGGATGATTTTTTTCAACCTCTAAAAAAATGAGAACTTAATAAAGTTCCCATTAAGTTGGTACCATTGTTTTGCGAGGATTTTGTTCCTTTGAATGTTTGGATTTATCCTTCTATTCGGCCACTAAGGCTTTTCCATATGAACCTATAACGTTCATCACTCTAATATGTAAGATCTTACCGTTTTCTAATCTAAGGAATCAAAAGAAGCTTCAAGAGTGGTTGTTTTGGAAGAATCCCTGGAGCTTCTTGGTGGAGTGAAAAGTAGATATAAAGGAAAAATATTCATTATCAATTTTAGTAAGAATAATATATATCAATTGGGCATTCTTCCTTGGTATGTTATAATCTTCAAGTAAATGTCTAAGTGTTTTGAACTTAGATAAATAATCTTCAATGTCAGAGAAATCACTAGGATTTATTTGTTTGCAAGATGATGGGCTTGAATCTCATTGCATTTACCAAATATAATTTCTAGCATTCTTCAAGTGTCATCTAGTTTGTCAACTCCTTAGAGGTGAAACTATAAATCACTAGAGATGAACATTTTGATTAATCCATATGATTTGTGATTTTTATTATCCATTTAAATTTCTCTAAAGCACCAGTGGGGGGCAATTTCTTTTCCCAGTATATTTTGATAAATTCATTTAATTCTTAGCACGTCCTCCATACCAAATTTCTATGAGAATTAGTTTGAACTGGTAAGCAAAATATCACTTGGACTAGAAATATTAAAATATGTAGGTAAGATGGCTTCAAAGCAAAAATTAATTGTTTGGGTGGAAAGCTAAAAAAAAAATAGGGATTTTAAAAAATGGGGCATTAAGAACAATCTTAAGTGTCAAAGTTATGTCCTTTTTAAGAAAAGCATAAACAGTTACCAAAGTGTCATGTGGTAGGTAGAGGTTGACATATGTGGTGATGGGTACATAATGAGGTTTTCGAGAGAACAAGATCTCCCTTCCTTATCTAAATTTACTTATAAGTCCACTTTTACAAATAAGTTATTTAAAAAAAAATATGAAGTGACTGAATTTTATAAAATAAGTGAAAATTACTTCTACAATTTAGCTACTTTATAAATTAAAGTTGCATACAAAAAAAGAAGAAGAATAGTATGGTTACTTTATAGTTATTCAAATTTATAAATTAAGTGAAATGCACTTTATAATAAAGTTATTTAGTAAGCCCTAGGGGGTTTAGCTCAATTGTCGATTGTCGTGATATGAAGGGTTATGTAAACTATCAAATTCAAAGTTCAAATCCCCTCGATTAGCCTATGATTGCCAGAGGGGCATACATAGACATATAGAGGTATAGTGATAGTAGTTGGAATCAACCTCGTATCACATGAGTACGACATTAGCCTAGTTATCAATTCCTCTAGTAAATAAACAAATAGTTATTTAGTAATTTAAAATTGCATGAAAATTTTCAAAAACTAACATAATGGAAGAAAAACTTGAACTCAAAACCTCTTATTTAATAAAATAATTTCTAGCCAAATGAGCTAATGCAATATATGTAACAAATTTTTTAAAGTATGAGTTAGGTATCTTTATTCTTTAGACTCTTTGTATTCAAATGCATGCTTACCCTGAAAACCCTGATTTTTACCTATAATTTTTTTGAAGATAATTGAATACAAAAACAATTGAACTTTTGTCAGAAAAAAAATAAGATCAAGGTTAGATTTCAGTTAGCCTTTGTAGAAAATTCAAGATTTCTCCTTGTTTATGACTTGTTCAAATTGCATAAAGTGTATATTAAAGAACATATGTTGAAAAGAAAACCCATTCACTGTATTTCTAGTTTGCCAAGATTGCATAAGGTGCACGTCAAAGAGCATATATAGATGGGGAAGATAACCCTATTAACAAAATATATAAAAAATGTTTAAAAGTCATAATGAAACCTTTTACCTCTAAATCTAACTAAAATGGTCATACCTTGGGCAAACATTAACCTCTCCGAGTAAAAGGAAAAGTGTTTCCAAATAAAACCATCACTCTATACAAATCAAACAACTCTCTTAGCCTAGAAATGAATTGAAATATCATAATCCAAAAAGCCTTTAATGCATGTAGTGACACATGTTGAAGATATCAATAAACAATGGGAGAAGGCCCTCATATGGGCTCTATCATTGCATTTAGTAAACAAGGTATTTCCACACAAGTTGAACATCTTAGGTGATAACTCATAGAAACACATAAATGTTTAATACACTTATTATATTATGTGGTTAAAACTATCATAGAGGGAGACAATCTAGAACCCAAGTCAATGCAACCACTTGAGGAAATATATTAATACAAAAAGACAAAAAATTACATATGAGTTTCTCCCAATCAATCATCAACAAATAACCTTTGATGCTCTTTCAATAGAGATCATGGACCAATAAGGCACTAAGCCACAAATCAATATAACCATTAGTATTGAGGAGAATATGAACCATTGCATCATTTTATGTCTAGAGCTTATCGTGATTGTTAGATTGCATTACTACAAATGCATAATACAAAAACATGCTAAAGAAACATAATTTACTTAAAGTCGCATTAGACCAATTTGATCTTAACTTAACTACTAAGTGCCTAAATTTCCCAATAATTTGGACCTACCTATGTGTAAATAATATGTGACTTCTAGTATATTATGTACTTAATGATGACAATTATGTGGTTAATTTGAACATGAAAATCAAAACATGAAGTCTTCATACATAAATACTTATACACTTTGCTCATTAATAAAAATTGAGCCAATTTTCGACTACTCTTTATCGTTCTTACCATTATGTTTCATTAGTATAACAAAAAAAGGAGGTTTAACTAAACGTGGAACATAATACAATCATATTATTGATGTTTTTCAAATTTATCATAATTCTGACGCTTGTTATGCGCTGATAAATTGAGTAAAGGAGTATCTTCTAGTCTCACACGATTGACAACAATGGTGGTTGATCTACCGTTGAAAGTGGACATCCTCCGATAAAACTGGTCATCGTAAGACTAATGGAAGTAGATGTTGGTCTATAGAAAACCTTAGACATATATGTTGAAATCCTTATGGATTATGCTTGGGGGGTCTATCGACAACACTAGGCATAGGAGTCCAAATATCAACATAACATTTTTTGTGTTGATAGATCGACGACCACAAACATCTTCTAATCAAATTGCTATATCAGCCATACTTCTCCTGCGATGGTTATAGGTTCCCTATAGTCTTATGATCAACGATTTTATGAGTCATTCATCATCGAAACACTGATGAGGTAGAGTATTTAAAAAATATATATATCCAAAAATATCTCTTGCCACCTTTTCACATATATGAGTTTATGCACTTCTTTGTTCATAGTCAACTTTGGCTTATAGTGTAACAAGCCAATTTGTTAATATTATGATGGCATGTATTGATAATAGATTTTAACATGGATACTTTTAATATAATTTTGTCAATGGTTTAGGAAGGAATACATTGGTACTTGGAAAAAGTAGTAGTGCATGCATTGTATATTATAAACCTGAAACATTCCACAATGTTGAATATTATTTGAAAAAATTTTGGGGTTAGAAAATTTAACTCTATATTCATTTCAAAGAGCATGATTATATTAGCCTCATCCACCATTGGATAGAAGCAGAAGGTAGTCTAAATTTCCATTATTGGCATGATTTTTGTTTTTATTCTCATGTTATTCAGTGTACTTCATTATCCTTGAACCAATTAGTGAAGGAGATTCCAATCCAAGTATGTTTGATGTTCGATGTCTCTTGTTTTGATTTGTGGCTAAAAACAAGGGGACGTCTCATGGCCCTGATGAGATGATTCATTACTTGCATTGACTCTATGATTTCACTTAGTTGTTGGCATCCTCTTACGTTATATTAGAACACAAAGGATAAGCTCTAGTGAGTAGTATATTTATTTCTATCTTGTTTATGTCAAGCACTACAATGAAAGATTTGCAGTCTAGACATTAAAATTATACCAAGCTATATCTTGTCAAACAATTTGCAAATCCAATAAGAAGTTATGGATTTACCTTGGGTGAGTGTATAGGCAACCTTTTCTAGTAACGAACTGCAAAATGCATTCCACATTTTGTGTTCTTATTTAGAATGTGAATTTGCATTATAAGTTGTTTTGGGCGTGAAAATACCTGCATCGAGAAAGAGGGCATAATTACCATCACTAATGTTTATCATCATCTTGTTATGGTTAGGGCCATTTTGAGACATCCATAGCAACATCAATAGGTCATTTTAGGCCTATACTTATCTTTCTTATCAATGTTTCTTAATTAGATAGAAGGTGATGTTACTAAAAGTATTCTTGTAGCAGATTGCCACTTCTATCTGACACATAACAAGCTATCACGTCTTTGCTATTCCTTTGTATTTTTCCTTGTAGCAAGTTGTTTTCTTTTTTCAGATGAAATTTAATTTGGAATGAAAAACATAAAATGGGACTCAATGAACTTATTTGAGGCAACATTCCAATGATATTTGAAATTATATATCAAAAATCTAATGGTAGCATGATTTTAGCCATGTTTCATGGTAAGAGACAAAGGATTCCTTATAAACTAACAAATTTGGATGCTATGGAGATGTTAGGTAGAATTCTAGAAGAATAAATTAGAGGCATTCATTTAGTTTCTAAATGAAGCAATATGGTTGTTTCTCCCATCATTTGCCTTTATGTAGTTTGTTGGAGGGTAGATAAGACATTGTGTGATTCAATTAATGTATGGGTGTGTAAGGAATACTGGGAAATTACTCTTGGTTGTTGGAGAATCAAAGTGCATTTTTCATAGTAATATCCCCTTCTCTTTTTTATAAATAGGTTGAAGTAACTACAAATTATGGAATGCATTGTCATGGATATGGATGGACACAAGTTGAGGATATAAGCTCTAAATGTTTAACTGGATATGGAGATTATGAACATCCTCATTATTTGTTTATTTTTAAGGAGATGAATTATGGGAAAATATTTAAATCCTATATATGAATGCATCATTTAATAGTTATTTTATAGCAAGCCATCTATTAAAATAACCATGTGAGATGTTTTGTATGTCTTAAAAAGGTAGTATGGAGGGGTTGTCCCATGAAAGGATCCTTTATTAGGCTGCATAATAAACATGTTCATATAGTTTTCATAGATTGATGTTATGTCGACAAGCATGCAAGTTCCAAATCACTCCTTTTGAATGAATGTACTATATATCCTAAGCTATACTCATCTTTATTCTTGACCATATAAGCTATACCACTGTTACAATCTATGCCCATATTTATTCTTGATCATATATGCTACACCACTGTTACAAGCTATACCCATATATTATATTCCAATGCGCCCTCCCACCCACCCTTCATAAATCAATGAAAAGGTGTCATGACTTGTGCAAAAGTTCTACACCCAATACAGGGACCACAAGCTTTAAAAATCCTTTGAACTTAAGAAAATACAAAGGCTCATTTGAAGTTCTTTGTTTCGTATGGGTGTTTATCCTACAACCATTCTAGTATGGATATATGATTCAAAATGAATATGGACATCACTAACCAACTTCAAATGTACCACACCATATTGTATGCATTAAGGAAATTAAGACCAAATAACTCTAATGCATTCTTGAATTTACAAAACATACAACCAAAAAACACAACAACCGTGTGTGCAAGTACCACACTTTCAAGAATACCTCTTCCATATTCTAGAGGTAAAAAGTATACACGCTTAGATACCATATATGCAACAAGCTCTAAGCTAGTTTGAATCAATGTTGATCACATGTAAACCATTTTTTTTGTTTGTTAAGCTTGGTAGATCCTTTTTTTTTCATTCATTTATAAAGAAAATTTACACCACATAGATTGGCTAGGTTGCCTCAACTTGCCCAGTGGGAAACCAAGTCTGTTGGCCACCTATCTGCATTGTATGCCATCTAATAACAAAAGAGTTTTAGTCTTTCTATCCAAGCTATATAAGTCTTTGTCTCATGTCCATACTCTAGATATCTACCTATACATATTCTTGCATAAGGAAATGTAAAAGCGATCCGCATGTAAAACAAAACTTAACAAGGGAAATTATCTAATCATTCTGTTTTGTCGAGGCAAATACCACGAGGGTAGGGCATTTTTCATTTGACCCAAGCATCTCTGGCAGTTCCAAGATACATGAGACGTGCCTCTCAATTCTGTCAAGCTTGATATCTTTCTTGTGAAGTTGAAACTGCAATTTCTGAAATTCCTTTTTATAATTCGGTATGCCGTAGACAGTGTCAACCATGCCCACCGAAATCTACTCCACAGCCTTTCCCAACAGGCTTTTCATTAGCCAATAAAGGTATAAGGTCTATTTAAATTGGGTGATATTGCCTCTAGTGTTGCTTGGATTCGGGACTAGGGTCTTCCAATGCTCCATTTCCGCATCCGTCACACTGTCCTGCTTGACTTCCTCTTCCCATTCCTCTAGAATTTTATGAATAATTTCATTTTTTCCCTCATAGTATGTCTCTTCCGCCTCTTTGATAAGACTTTCCACAAATTTTATTCCCCTACATGCCTCAGATGTGCTTAGCTCCATTTCCTTTCTGGGCACTTGGGCCATCTACCATGACCACAACTTTTTGTAGGACAAGCCATGGTGGCGATTCCCCAGTCTTGTTCATTGCAACAATTCATTAACAAAAAGAATTTAAATAGGGTATAACAATATTCTCGCCCCTAGGTTGTAGTATTACAAATGACCACCCCGCCTTGTTCCTCCCCTTCCCCATCAATGTAATTAACAGAGCCTTCATGGTTGTAGGTCCATTTGCCAAGGGGGGCGACCTACTACCATCCTCGGTGATACCCCATCACCACACCCACCTTCTCTCAGCCTCAGGCAGGTTATCTTCCACTCCCCAGTTACCAGTTGGAGGGTGTTGCCGCATGCCTTCATTCAACCAACCATGGTATGCATACCCTTTCCCCTCTGCCCAAGATGCAAGTAGATAGCCCAACTCAGTATTTCCCTCATATCTGAGCCAAATGACACTGCCATAACCTATTTTCCTGTTATAGCCATTATTATTTCCTTGCTGGACTTGCCACCCATAGTTCCCAACATTTCCCTCTCTGCAGTGGTGGCTATCTACCTCCCAGCAACTGCACTTGTATCTACAACATGGACTTGCTCCAACTGCATTTGGACTGACACACTCACCCCTACGAACCTGTCTCTATACCTATACCCACAAGACCCCTACAGACATCCTCGTTCGACCCTCTTCCCACCATTCCCAAGGTTCCCATGTGAGACAAAAAAAATTCCAAAACAAAGGGAAATTGAAACAATACATAGTGGTTGCAGAATATAGACGTGAGACCAAGCAAAAACAACCAGTCACCACCCCTAATTCACCCATCTCTTCTCAAATTCACAATTTTCACCCATAATTCTCCCCTTCTCCCTCCAGCAAAAACCAAGACAGGTCAACATTGCGAGGGATGAGAGATACAGGAGTACATATCCATGAATTGTTGCAGGCATTGAAATTCTTGGAGCTGAGGATGGCATCACAAAACCTGTCCAGAGCACCAACCTCCCTGTTTGCGATCAAATACAACTACAACCCCCAATTGTCTACCAGCTCTCATGTTTATGCCTTCGCTACCATAACCCTTGCTGCCACCTTTCCCACCTTCCCTACATGCAATCATGCATAGGGACACCACACCCATCACCTCGAGCATGTGGGGGGTGGTGGTATAGTACTTAGAGGTACCCTGCATTAACCCCTATTTGATTTCCCAACCACTGGCTTGCACCCTGATTGAGGTTACATGTATAACCATTATTGATCAGTAAGATTAGTACAATAATCTATACGAGCTTATCATAGCTACTTAACTAAGGATCATGCTTATTATGGTAATACTTTATACTTTCACTACTTGGTACCCTTTTAGGTTATATATCTCTTAGTAATGATTGAATTATGTTGCTAGTACTATATTATCTTCATAATAATAGTAATATTGATAACATGGAGAGAAATGGTAATGATAAGCTATGAGTGCTTGAAACGTTGGACATGCTATAAGGTTTAAACACCATTGGAACCTATTTATATAATAACACTTAACCCGATACATACATCTCTACATTTGATTACACTTAATTGAACATGTCCTATATAGTATGGAAAAAAATGATCAAGCTATGATAACCTACGTGGTTGATTCAGAATGGAAACAAAAAGTCGAGGATAAAAGAAGAGAGTGAAGCAAGGAAAACTATATAATAAGATATAAACCCAATAAGAAAGGAATAAAAGAGAGTGAAGCAAGAAGACAAAGAGGGAATCTACTAAACTAAGCTCATTAATGCTCACGATGAAAGCTTATAAATGAAGACATAATGCCATCTCCTAAATTCCATTATTAAGAAACATGAAGATTGAGTTGCATTTCCTATCCTTGTCTGCCTGAAGCAAAAAAATAATGTGAATTTTGAAAGAGAGCAATATCTGATTCAATTTAAGTAAGCAATATGTGAAACAATTCCTGAAGCAATGAATAAGAATTAATGTAAAGGCAATAACTTTCCTTTTTAATACACTTATTAGATTTCATTAGGACGATTGTTGAACATCAAAGTTTCAAGAAATTGAGCTCCCCATCAAAATATTTGGGGTTTCCATTAGGAGAAAGTGTACAACTCACTAAATTGTGGGAAGTGATAAAGAATGTAAAAATAAGAATGAATGATTTCACTCATATATGGCTCACTCGAGAGAGGAAAAACTACTAAAGAATGGACAAGAGAAAGCTGACATAGAGCTTGTTTTCAAAAATAAAATATTTATCTAATAATTTTTGGTAGAGATCTAGTATAATTGAAATCTTCTTTTCCCTCAATATAACTTTCCATAATCCAAACCACATAATTGCTAATATCAACAAAAATAGGGAAGAATGGCATACCTGCAACAAATTCATGATCTCCATTCCTGACTTGGACTCTTATTTCTTCTCCATTAAAACTTGATTTGGCCTTTCCTAGAAATACATGCAACACAACAACAACATAATATAAACATAAATGACATGTATCCTTGAAAGTGAAAATGAATTTGTCGCTTATAGATTGTGCATTAAACATAGAAAACACAAACAAAATTAAGTACTCTATATTGTTTGAACTACCAAGAACACCATCAAAAAGGCAAAAAACTCAAAAACCCCAACATGTTATTTCTTTCAACCACACAAGGAACACAATCAACCCACTTTCATGAGCTTCAACACAATTCCAAGTGACCATTTTGAGAGAGAGTTGCAATGAGGTCTAAATCATGCAAGTTGTTGGAAACATGCACTTATTTCCAAAAGAAGGTGATGTACCACACTATTTTTTTTCCAAATGCATCCATATAGTATGAATGATTAAGAATAAAGGTTACAATTTCCAAAAAAACATAAAGGGTTGTACAAAATGTGAATGACGAAATCACTAGGCACAAAAAAATGACTCCACGAATGATCCCAAAGAATTTTATAGGAGCCTAAAGATGAAGTCCATCACAAAGAACCATAAAAATATACTAATGTCCAAAAATGACCCAAAAAGGGGAATGAGATCAAAGTGGCATTTATATAACATAAATGGATTTTGTTAGAGGCATCCTGATCAACTTGAAAGAAACACCCATAACAAAAATAATTTGAATAATGCACAAAACTAAAAATTCCAACAAACTTATGGTGGGATATATATATTTTTTACCAATGACATAAACTAATAGTAATAACAATACAAAAAGTACCTCAATTAAAAGACCCATAGTTGCATAATCATAGAGCTTTCTCTAAGTCAATGCCAAATATTCCTACTACAATCTCCTCCAATAATTGTTCTAATGATTCAACCAACAATTAAAGAATCAAAAAAATAATCAAATAAAAAAACAAACATTTTTATGACTAAATAATGACTGAAAAGAGTTGAGTGCATGAATAACTAAATGTATTCCTCTTGGTTTTGGGAATAATTAGTGGATTATTCTAGTCTTGTTGCAAACCTCCCTTGATTTGACGAAGCACTGGTGAAGTCAACATTGACTTTGTTGTTTCTTTGTAGGGTGGAGGGAAGTTTGCTTCAAGGTTATTCAAATCCTAATTTATTCTCTACTGAACAGGGCCAGCCATGTGAATGTGGAAGCTTTTATGGTCCCTCTACCCCCCCCCCCACCACCCCACATCACTCTCAATTCCCTGGTACCCAATCTATCTACTAAAAAATAGTTGAAAAGAAATGGCATTAAGATTCATGCATAAACACTAGCAAAACAGAAAATCATAAAGAAACCATATGGTTTTTTACATAGAACATATAAACTTATTAATTAACATATCACATTCATTCATTCATTAATCATAAACACAAAATACTTCATCTCAATAAAATTTATCATCAAAAATATGTTTTCATAATATGGTACATGATGTTTCTAATTATATAACTAGCACAATCATTTTTTTTTTTTCTTTTTTTTTTTTTATTTTTAAATGTAGTGATAAAGGAGGACATCAATTCCTTCTTCCCCTTCAATTGTTATGGCCTCAGGAAGGCTTCTTGATAACCTAGTCGTGTACTGATGACGTTGAGGCTGTTTTAAGAGGGCCAAATGATAAAACTAAAACAATAAATAAATGTCAAATTGGTATCTTTTGTTTTATTATTACAAGTATTTCATTAATAAAAAAAGTTCTAGAGTGCTATTTACCTGCTTGAGTAATGGAGGTAGGAAAATTAGTTTCAAATGCATCCATATGTTCCTCTTCTTGTCTATCTTCATTCTCTACATGCCCTAGAGTTGAAACAAGAAATGTTATAATTAATACACCATTTGCAATTAAATGTTTCTAATTGGAATCCTCTTTCTACATGAATAAAAGGTGAGGCTACCCAATGATTCAAAGAACTAATTCAAAGGAAATATCATTGAAGTAGCTCATTAATACTAAAAAATACCTTTGTAATGTAATTATTTACTTGGCGCACTAGTCGACAATGTTGGAATGGCTTTCCTGTGCTCCTCTTCTGGTAGAGGATCCTCATGTAGGACATGTTATGCCATTGAAAGCACAAAATTTTTAAGTACACAATCGTAAATTACCATTGTAAAATTTATAAGAATACTCATAAAATTCCCATCGTGGGCCTCATCTGAAGCAATATATAGGGGCATGTGCTCATGGGTCCTAGCCAAAGCTGTGGACCTAGTCTGACTACTGGGACTATGACAACTTGAAGGTGGAGGAGCGAATGAAATCATAGGTATATGCTGGTTATATACCGTGGTGTAACTTTCATAATTGAACTTATGATATAAAAATAATCACTTTAAAATATGGATATTACCTGATATCTCTAAAGATCTTGGTTCAATATTTCGATCCTATCTTTAATCTCAAAAGTTTTATCTCGATGTGAATCAAATGAACAAGTTCTTTGTTCGCTTTAACATAATATTATTGATTGTTACGATTAGTTCGGGAGAAAAGAACAACTCCTCCTCATCAAATCGATCATTATCGTTGCGATCATGTCCCCTAGACTACATATTTCAACAAAAGAAAAGTTATTTTGATTATTTAAACAAATAATCAATTTTATATTAAGCTATTTTGATTATTTAAATAAATAATACCCTACCTTATTTTCAACCTTTTTTTTTCCATCCTTTCTTAGGCCATTTTTAGACCATCCTTATCATTTTCCACTCCTTTGATCTTATTTTAAAACTCAAAACAAGAGCCTTACCGAAAATCCGACATCTCCAATTTTGAATGGCAAAGCTGTTGTTGACGTGACAATGGGTAGTAAGATTTACAAAACTAAAGGGATTACCCCTTTGGTCCAAGTTCCAACTTGAGAACTAAAGTAGGTTGTGGATACCCTAGAATCATTTCTCCTAGAGGAACATATCAGAGAACAACAATGCCCTAAAAGATAGAGTACAATTCATGTTTTTCAATGAAGAGCATAGAGATCTCTAAAATATTCAACAAAAAGTAGAGATTTTTTAAGGCGCACAAAATATAATATAAGGATGTATTACTTTCCATTATTTCTTAAATATATCTTTAGTTTAAGAAAACATTTTCTTTTCTTTTCATAGACATTCATGGAAGTAGTGAAATAAATAAAACAAATTCTTTCTTGTCGTAAACAATGTTTGATGTTGTGAAATAAAAGAAAATAAATCTGGTAAAATTGTAAAATGATTGAATAATCAAGCCAAAGTAATTGTTTTCTCAAATTTGGTAAGTGATGATTTCCCTTGAATCTTTAGTCAATAGGAAATTCACATTCTAGTTAAACATATTAATTCAACTTGTTTGATTTATTGTGTTAACAATCTTTCCAACAATTTAATATTTAGTGTAGGTAAGTAGTTGATTATCATATTTTGATGTGTTTCTTATGCGTTTCAATGTTCCACCAATTGTATATAGGAAGGCACAAAAATTTACATAAAGTAAGTCAGAGGCACATCTTATATAAGAATTTATGGCGATTCTGAAGATGTCCTCATGTCCAATGTAGTTTTTATTTGAAGCATCCACTTTGGAAAAAAATACCATAATATTTTTCTTCATATTTATTTTTGGTATGAGCTCTTATACCTCTTGTAACTTTATTTAATACATAGTCCACATTCTTGGATGAATGTATCAATCATATTTGTGTTTTCATTTTGAAACTCGTGTATCTGTCAAAACCCTTTCTAGGAAATATGACAATGAATGTATGGATGATCCTTTGTGAAAGAACATACATATATTTTAAATTTTATTTGCATAATATTTTAGTACAAATAATGGGCCAGGATTCTTACTGGAAGCCATTGTACTTTTCTCATTAGTACCTACAATGGGGTAGGCTTCTAATTGGTAACCATAAGTATTATTATCGTGTAAACTCTTTTACCCTAAAGCATAACAAAATAGTATGTGAACAACGTGTAGTCAATTGACTGACATATCCAAGAAACCTCAATAACACTCTAAATTTGATGGAACCAATTTTTTTTTTCTAATCACAAAAATATCTCAGAGTATCCTTGACTAATAAATGTTTACAGTCAGGAATGAAAATCATTAGCCTACAATTTGTAATGTTGATTTCATTTCCCATTATATTTAGGCCATTAAAAATCTATAGATGAGGTCTTTGTAAATTAGTGAACAAAGGACTTGTATCATGTTGCACACAGGTAAATTATGCTCTAAGACATAATGTACCTTTTACCTTGACAAAAATAAAATCAAGTGGCTCCTTCAACTTGAAATTTTATAGCCTTAATATGATAGAGATATGACTAGAGCGGGGTCCTATCAAATGATGCCCTAATTTGTGACAAAAGTTGAGAGGATCTAAACCTCAAATTAAGTAACAAAAGTGAAACCAACTAGATCCATATGATATGATGTGTGATGAAAAGAGGAGAGCGAACATGGAAGAAGCCAAAAATTTTAGTGGGAAGTTGATTAAACGTGTAAGTCTTCACTTGGTATTTTGAGGGTAAATTAATGTAAAAAGGACGGTGATGTCAAAATAAGGATGATGAAATCACTAAAGAGTAGTCTAGGCTCATCCAAAGAAGTAGACACATGGATATGGTCACCATGAGGGAGGGGAACAAAAGGAAAAATTACTTATCTAAGTGGACAATATGGGAGAAATAATGTTTAAAGAAAATATTATTATAAACAATATGAGAGAAGGAAATATTTCGAGAAAGAGAGGAAGTCATCATGGTGTAGGAAGGAAGTACAAAGGTGTTGAAAGCTACAAAATGGAATAACAAAAAGAGATAGGTGGAGAAAAGAATGAATAAACAATTGAATTAATGTATGAAGGAATCATTGCTAAAGTAGGAATAAGGGTTACCTTTATATCTTGAGAGGGATAGGAGGACTAGCTTCAAAATCTCACGTTTATTTCCTTTGAATTTATTATTTCATGCATGAAAGATCTTATCATCCAAACTGAATGTTCAATAAGATTGCATGTTAAAAAAGCCATAAAGTGTTGATGGTTAAATGTCCATATGTATCTTTTATGTTGGTATACTATAGGTTTAAGAAAATATTTGAGACATGGCCATGGAAATACTAAGGTTAAAAATGGAAATACTAAGGTTAAAATCATAAAATATCATGACTAGTTAGAGATGTTGAATATAATGTCCATAAGGGTTTGTGTTACAAGTTGTGTGTATAACCATATTGAAGGAGCCATGAAATTTCATGATAAACTCAATAAGAACTAATTCTTTGTTTCATGTTGAAAGGAGGTGTCAAAATACCTCCATAGTAAACTTTGTTCATGTTTAAAAATTGACGAAAGTGACCTATGTTTGAAAGAGACACAAGGGAATAGGTTGAAGTGGGTTTGTTCAATGAAAACTTTGGTTGAAAGGTTATTTAATTGTTGGAATTGAACTTGGTGTGGAGGTTGTTAAGGAAGTATGCATAGTTCTATAATAATCTTATGGAGAGTTTATAAATATCATTTGGGTACCAAACACATCACTCTTAATAAACAACATAAATTAGATGGAAACCAATGCAATATAAGAGTATATAAAATGCTAGGTGCTAAACAATAGAGGTTAAAGGATCCAGTGAGGAATTATGGGAGTGGCATGTTTGATATTTCAAGGAAGGAAACATGGTTTAAGAAAGATAAAATGAACTTATTATCATGAAAAATTCCTCAATATAGTGTTCAAAAAAACCATTCCTCGACCAAGTGCCTAAAAATAGCTTGATCTAGGGTTTAGAAAAATCATTTTCCTTGTTTTTCCTCGCTAAAAAGAGCCCAAATTCATGGATTAACCTTGATTCAAATCATTATGGAACTTCAATATTTCAACCTCTCTATTTTTTTTTTCGGTCTCCAATGAGAATTCTCTCAAAAAATCACATTTAAGCAAACTTGCACAACGCACGCACTACAACAAATCCTTGTGATTATCTTCCTCTTTAGCTCAATTTTTTGCTTCCATTGTCTGTTTTAGTGTATTTTTATCCACCTTTTTTGAAATTATTGGCACTATTTATTGAGATGGTGCTATTTTTGGCCTTTTTTTTGCCAATCATAGCCAGTCGACGCTAAATATTGTTGACTTTAGTGCCAAATTAAATGCCCAGTTTAACCTCTTCTTCAACTCTTGATGGAGCTCCATGTACAACTTCCTGTGTAACATCCTATTTTTCTCCACAATATAGCATTTTTTTAGCATCCACTGTAGCTTCCTTTTTATCTTCCTGTTTAACGTCCTATTTTGCGCTTCATTATGGGATTGTTTTTAAAATTCACTTTAGCTTCCTTTTTAGCTTTCATTTTAGCTTCTTGTTTAATATCCTATTTTGCTTCCTAATTTCTTGTAAAAAATTTCCTACAAACTCTCTCATTTGAATCACATGATGGCTATATAGAGATGTTAATTTTCTCTCTTTGTGATGCAATTCAAACACACATACATTACTTATCTTCTCTTCTATGTGAAGTGGTCCTATATTTGTAAGATTTTCTCATTACATTTATGATATGAAATAAGTGATTAGGGATCTTCTCAATATAATTATGATATGGAGCCATAGGTTCAAGATCTACTCATAATACTTATGACTTGAAGTCATAGATCTGTGGCATATATATTGGTTCAAGATCTGGTCTATTTCTATGAGATCTATGGCATATATATTGGTTCAATATCTGATCTATTTCTCTGGTATTTGTGGCATATATATATTGGTTCAAGATCTGATCTATTTCTCTAAGATCTATGGAAATATATTGGTTTGAGATCTGATCTATTTTTTTGAGATTTGTGGAATATATATTGGTTTGAGATCCGATCTATTCTATGGTATAGTGAGAGGATCAACCTTTCATTTGTGATCTTGTTGGAAGACTTTGTGAAGATGATCTTAGAACTTATGGAAGTCATCTTGTGGTCTTGCTGTACTATTGAAGGATCTTTCTAAGGAAAGGAAGATATTTCTTTTGTAGAACTTGGGACCACCATTTATAGGGTTCTATTAATAGTCTCCAAACTAGGTTTTCCCCTAAAGCTAATTGCATGCAAGCAAGGTCCATTAAACCTAGACCCCTGTTATATGGGAATAGTGTCCACTCAGATGCTGCTATTCCCACTAAGATGGGTGGCTATCTTAGAAACAAACAATCAAAGTCTACTATTGATTCCTTTTATGAAAATAGATGAGAGGAGAACCAAGAGGGCCAACCTGAGTCTTGCGCT
>APFE030713720.1:36583-59431 GCA_000404065.3 Pinus taeda
AGATTCCATATGCATGTACGCAGTCTTAAGGTTCATTTCCCTGAGGATTGTCTCATGAGGATGTTTATGGCCACTTTAGAAGGAAAAGCATGGTCTTGGTATAAAAGTTTGGAAAATGGTTCATTATATTCTCTTGCTGATTTCCATGATGTGTTATGTGAAATGTATAAAGAAGGTTATCCTTCATTATTGCTGCTTAAAGATTGTTGTAGGCATTCTTTAAGTCTTATTCAGTACTTGGAAGATTGTTATGATGATGATGAATTTATGGATGTAGAAATTTTAGAGGCTCTTCATAACAATCTTCCAAGTACTGAATAAGAATTTATGGATGTAGAAATTTTAGAGGCTCTTCATAACAATGCATTCCAGCACCGAGGAGAAAGTATAACATCTCATGAAATGCAGCATGAAGAGCAGCAGGGGTTTACTTGTGAAAACCATGTTTCATCCTTTGATATGAATGAAGAGATGCAACAGTATTCTCAGTCTTCAAATCATAATGAAGATGAAATTGATTGCAAACAGCAAGAAGAAGTACTGGAAGATAGCTTCTACGACCCTCAGGCAGAGGAAAAGGTTGGTTTTTTATCTCAAACTTCTCAGCAACTTACAACAATTAATGATCATAAGAAAGAGGAAAATTACATTGTTTGTAGGCAGCATTCAGAAAAGCAGTTCGATAGCATATCCAAAGAACCTTGTGTGGTTGAGAATCAGTTGTCTAAAGATATAGAATGTTATGATGATCATCAACATAACCATGTATTCTTTGACCCCATAAGTGAATATATGGACAAGCTTTGCACTCTGGTCTTTCATTTTCATTTGCATTATGAAGATCAAGTATATTATCAGTTGATTTGGTCATCTCACTACCATGGTTATTTTGAGGTTGAATGCAGTCAAGAGCCTCCAATATCAGAGAAGACAATTGATTGGCTTTATTAGAAATATCATGTTGCTTGAGCTGAAAGAAGTTTGAAATTGATAGGGTAGGTAGGTAGAACAATGAAAATAAGCTCAAGGTTGACTGAGCATTTTTTTTAGTAGATATAGACTTCTCTCTCCTACAGTGATCATCAAGTTCAAGCCCAAGGTGAAGGCCCAAGAAAAGTAGATGCTTGTCAAATAAATTTTTGTTTATCATAAGAGGATAAGGCAGTGGAACTGTAGGTTCTTAGTGAACCACAAGGGCACACTATCCCAAGTGGAGCCACTGTTATCACTGAAAATATTCCAAAGGAAAGATCAAGAGAGTTAAATTGGCATTAAAACTGTGTTTTGGTGATTACACAGCAGTTTCATAGCGCGCTACGAAACTGCTGTAGGTGATGATTTTAACACAGACATGCAGTTTTCTATTATGAACGGGAATTTTGAAAGACGTGTATGTGGAACACTTGATCCAATCTCAATATCCTCTTGGCTTAAGGATGCAAAAAAGTCATTGGTTAGTGAAAAGGAAATAACTGAAAACAACATTCACTTGAATGCAGATGGTGCCAAACAAAAATCCAATGAATCTGTAAAAGATGATTGTGGAAAGTTTTCCCATCCCATGTTTAAGAAATCAATCACAAATATGCTCTATGAGAAACATCCTAGTCCGTGCTCTGGTTCCTGTGATGCTGATACTGAAGTTGCAGGGTTTGACTGTGAGACCATCAATGGTAAATCATATAGGGAAACACCTGATGGAGGATATAAACGTTCATTATAAGCAGCAGAAGATGCTTTCATAATCAAGGAACATGGTCTTTCTTTACCTCATGGTTTCTTATCAGCTCCCACCTCACATGGTCAAGAGTTGAGTGGTTCTGGTGCTGCCTATGACAGCGCAAATCCTGAAGGTTTTATTAGCGGAAATACAAAAACTGAGGATGGAAATGCTTTACATGTGGCAGAACAAAGTCTTCATAACAGAATAAAGCCAGATTTAGTAAAACTTTGCAAAATGTTGCAACTACCGATGATTGGTGTGATTATGCTTCTACTGTCTTGAAAATCAGTGCTCAAGGAGACTTAGGTTTCTAGATATTGCTTCATTTGTTTGATAGATCTCCAATACTTGGTATTGTCCTAAATATAAATCCTCACGTTTGAATGGCTCAAAAAATATTTGTAGACAAGGATATGGAGAAGCATCACAAGGAATTTGCCTGAAGACTTTATTGTGGAGCCGGCTACAAATGTAAAATTTTGATTTTTGAAATTACACAGCAGTTTCACAGCGCGTTGCGAAACCCATGTAGCAGCCTGTTTTAGCAGAAAAAACTCTGTTTTCTGCGTTTACTAGTAAATTTCCAGAAGGGTTTCTGAGCCGCTGAAAACTTAATTTTGAAAAATGAAAGAGGCTTTTATTCCTAACATACCAAGATAAAAAAACCTCTTTCAGTTTCTTCAAATTCGTTCTGAGGTAGGAGAAATTTATGGTTAAACTTGCACTATGAAACTGCTGAAAGTCAAGCTTTGTCTACTGGTTTTACACCTGTTTTTCAAAATCCGTTTCTGGTCACATGAAAGGGTATTTTGGAATTATGAAGGAGGTTTATCTTCATAAACTCTCCTGATACAATAACCTATCTAAATTTCTTCATAAGTGTTTTCAGTTGGGAGATACTAAGCTTTCATTGAGACCCTACTTTCAGAAAACGGATTTTTTCCTGTTTGCCACGTGTTTTTCAAGGGAAGATTCTGAACAGCTGGAGGAATGTTTTAAAAAAACAGGAGAGGTTTTTGTTCTAGAGAACATGGGCTACAAAAACCTCCTTCATTTTCGTAAAAGGTGTCATAGATGAAGAGATAAAGGCTCTGCAATTTTCAAGGATCTAAACCTAAAAAACAGGGAAACATGTTCCCTAATTTCTAGGGTTTGTCATCAGCAGTTGGGTGACCACGTGGGAGGCTTCATCAAGTTCGACATCATGGAGTTTTAGGTGTCAAATAATGTGTTAAATGTTTATATAAGGTTGTTTTGATCATAATGAGGAGTTAGACTCCTAATTGTTTTAGGTCTCTAGGACTCCTAGTTAGCTGTCTTTTGTATTAAATAGTTAGTTTAAGTGTCAATAGGTGTCAAATAAGGAGGAATTCGAATTCCCCTCATGCTGGAGGAGGAATCTCATTAGTTATAAGAAGAACTCTATATATAGCTGGAGCAACAATGTAAAAAAGGTTGGATATTTATGCAAAAACAGAGTTATATTGGCCTGTGTATAAAGCTTTTTACAATAATAGAAAGACTGTTTTATTCTTCCCAAGATTCATACTTTGTTAAAATGTTCAAGATGGTTGTGGTTTTGTCTTACCAAATGTAAGTTTTACAGCTTTATAAGTATGCAATCACTCTGAATTCACCTAGTGCTCAGACTTCCTGTGTATACTTATAAGTTGAGGTTCTTGTCCTTCATGTTTTACTGCTCTTTAAGTGCACAATCACTCTGAATTCACCTAGTGCTCAGACTTCCTATGTGTACTTATGGGTTGATGGTTATTTGATGAATGTCTTGAATGTCTAAACATTACATGCCTTGGCTTCTATGAATGAACAGTTAATAGTTTACTAAAAGATGTTTGACTCCATGAGCCCAATGGAAGAAATGTTACGCTGTCTGTCCAACCAGCAAGTTTAATAAATTCTCATTTCAAGAGTTAGACCTCTTTGTGCTTAAGGATAAATCAATAGTTTGTTTTGAGAGAGCCCTCTCAGGTTAGGGAGGCTAATCCCTAACTAAAAGTCTGGTCTGAAACAGTTACATGAGGTCTTACTGATTAGCAGCCATCAGTACATGATTTTATGATAACAGACACTTAAATGCCAATCATTAACAAAATGAAACGTGGATCAACAAGCACAATTTCTTTTTGCATAAAAACCTATTCTAAGTAATTAACTCCAATAAAAAGGTTTTTTCACCTATGTTCCAAATGATATGCATACCATTCGTTGCAGGGACTTAAGCTTTGCGGTGCGAAAAAAGTTTCCAAAACAATAACATAGATTCCTAAGAAAACATATGCATACATAAATTGCTTCTATGATGCTGACCTCATTAATCTAAAGGGAATAAAACAAAATATACCATTAATACACTTCACACTATATTATAATTGTCTATTACTACACAACCAAATCTAGATATCAAGTGACTAGTTGAAAGGACTCTGCATAATGTCTTTCTTCGTACTAAAATTACAACCTAATTGATGCAAACCCAGAACTATCTTTTGAGAGAAATTCACCTTTCCACTCGTAGCATAAAAAATTACAAGTTTATATTATGCACATATTTTTATATTAACATGAAAAAGCCATATCATAATTCTAGGAAAAGTGTGCACCTCATCAAGCACAACCACAAGATTTTCCTTATTTATTTGAAACTCTCATATTTCTGCCATATTGATCTCAGTATTATGGGATATATTGCTCTCATTAGCTGAATTTAAAAATCCCGTGCTTGTATCTATTATGCTATTCTTTATACCAGTTTCTTTGGCAATATTCCCTTTGTCAACAACAATACCAAATGATTCTTATGATTTATGATATTTGGTTAACTCAAACTTTACAAACTTGCTAAGATTCATGACTTCATCAAGCAACTTCTAGGCTACTTTGAGAACTTTTGGAGCCTATCAGAACATCAGGGAACCCAATTACTCCTCTTGGACTAGATTGTATTTGTTTGCTAACTTTAGGGTTGTGAAGAGAATTTAAAACCCACCTTCCATCATCCCATCTCAATTACCCCTATCAATTCCGAATGAGTTGTCTTCTGAATCCATTTGGGAAATGCCTAGGAAATTTATATCCAACTCAATGGAATGATTTTGAAAAGGTAGAAATTGAAAAATTGATGCATATATTGGAAAAAGACAGAGAGAGAGCCCTTGTCTCTATCCAGTGGAAGTTGTTGGTAGATCTAACTACAAATGTAGTCCATTGGGAAGGATTCTCGATTGTTCTTCTTTAATAGAAGACATGGGGGGGGGGGGGGCCTTATTGCTACATGAGATCTCTTAACCACTGACAGATTACCTAGACTAACAAAATTGTTTAATTGTCCACAAAAGGATTGATTACTAGATCTTGCATCTATTGTCTACAAGAATGTTAGCTCATTTCCTCTAGCCTTCCAAGAATCAAAAGCATGGGTTTCAAGGTGTGATATGAGTAGACTTGAAGTGACACTTTGTTTTTTCTGTGAATAATTTTCAATAGCCCCAACATATGAGTGTTGGGAAGGAGAAAGAGTTAGAACTATGATTCCTATCAAATGTTGTTGTTTTTTCCCATTGCCAACAAAATTATGGGTTACTAGTGAACTTCTTGTTGTATTGTTAACAAGTACCATGTTCCCATAAGGAAATTAATTTGCATAACCTACAATACCATGGTTCCTTAGATAAAGTTTCTACATGGTGTCAGTTTAGATACTTGAACATGGAAAATATGTATCAATGCTTCCATCTCTATCATTTGACCAAATGAACTTTTTTATATGCTTGAAGCAACAAAAAAATATGTTTATGCTTTTCTATTGATAGTTAGGGATGATGGAAAATTAAAGAAAGAACTATTATTCATCACCCCAAGCTAAAGGCCTTCAAAACCCCAACTTCCTATTTTTAATTCATTTAGTTGATCATTGAAATTACATGTCAAAGATTGTCCAGGTGTATGGTTCCAACAAAAGGATTTTGTTGTGGAAATTGAGTGAAAATGGATAGTATTTTGTGAGGTAAAACTTGTGAGTCAGAAGTAGTAGGAAGGTTATAGTTATTAGAAGACATCATGTGAACTTTTTGGCTAGAAAATACATTTTTTATATTATCTCGATCAATATGCCCTAGATATCCTTGCAAGTATAGGCTGCAACACATTCTTCATAGTTAGGAATTGCTATTTTTGAATGCTCAATATGAATTCCCACTATTGATTAGTAGGTACCTACAAACCTACAAACCTACAAACCTACAACCATCCTTTTTCTTCCTCTTTGACATCAAGTGATCTCATATTTTCCTCCTCCATTGTAAAACAAAATTTGGAGCAAGGAAATGAGGACATTGATAAAGAGTAAAAGAGGTATGAAAGAGGAGCATTAAGGAGATAGCAAATTTTACAGACAAGATTAGGTATCACTTTCCTTGAACTAGTATCCATACACAACATTCCTTCTTGGTTTCCATTGAAATATTTTTTATGTCTTCATCTTATAAGTGGTTATTTTGAAACATCACGGGTTTCAAAGTGGCCCATGCCTTCAAAACAATGTTTGTGAACCAAGGTATATTGCTTGAACTAATTCACGTTATGCCAAACTTGTAGGCCATTTTGATTCCAAGAGCTCTATTAACATTTTGAAAGTGTATATACTCAACCCCTACCTCTTTAGGTTTGAAGATGACAAAAACATTTCAAGATAAAAAAACAACTTGCAAAATGGTTCCAAGAAATAAAAACTTAAAAATAAATAACTAGGGAAATTTTTGAAGTTGTTTCCTACCTATCTTGTGTTGTTTCTTTTCAGGAAGGGTTTCATGGCTGGAAATTGACAGAGGTGGTGGAGACATTTCTGATTTGTAGGTCTCCTGAGTTCCCCTTTGAAGTGGCTTCTTTGGTAAGGAGGAATTTGGCTATGTTTTAATTGGTCTTGACATTTTTGGCTAAAATAGGCCAAATTTTGAAACTAGATAGACCTATAATGGGCCCAATTCTAGTAATTTTATAAACATATCATCTAACATATACTTAATTAGTAAGTTTATCCAATCATGATTGAAATGTAACCAAAATTTTGCTTATATAATTGGGTCATTAGTGAGTTCAAATTTAATATGAGATTTCTTAATGACAAAGACATTCTTCATATTCTTTGCATGAATTGAATCTTATAAGCCTCTCAGTTTAAATTATAATCATATTTTTAAAAAATAATGAAAATTATTATACAACAAATATTATTTGTGGGTTATATAGCAAATATCTTGATTCATAGAGTTGCAACCGGCCTTCTCATTTCTCTTAATTAATGATGGATTCATGTTTGAGCCACCACATGTCAATTTTTTTGTGTTTTCCTCTTTTTTTTTCTTGGTTTTTTAAACAATATTTATATATGGATTTTTATTCAAGTATGGTTCAATAACCGTAGTTGGAAAATAAATGTTGATGTTGGTTTATCTTGTAAGTTGTTTTTCTTCTAACATGTTTTGTGAATTTTCAGAACTATGAGCATGATGTTGTGGGAGAAGGAGACAATCTCTCAAAAGGTACATGTAGCACATTCAAAGATGTTCAAAAAGGGATAGAAATATTGAAAAGTAGGTAATTATTCTTAGATTAAAGTTCTCTAGAATGCAAAGTTGCAAATTGTTGCTGCACTTTTAACTTAATAATGTTTTGCATCAATCTACGTTTCATGAAGTCAACTTGATAGAAGCATTATTATGTCTTTGGTCTACATCTAGACAAATTTTTTGATTCTCCACATATCTATAGAAGTCCGCAGTGCCCTTATTTTTTATTTTTATTTTTGTTTTCCCTATGAAGGCATGCACCTTATATTATGGTTTACCTTATTCCGCAGAAAGATACATCAAGTGATACATAAAAATAGAAATACATACTACAATCAATGGCTAAAAAAATATCACCTCCCCATATATGGAAAGAGTGGTGGCAAGCCAACCTTTGGTAAACATTCTTATCCCATTATATAAATGAAATTCTAGTGTGTAGGGATGAACAAAACGATTTCCATTCCCACAAGTTTGAGGTCCCTAAAAAAATATCAAAAAACAAACTTGATAGTTTCATACACTGTTTATTGTAAAACCATTTCCAATCCTTCGAAATTCATCCTTGAGCATTGAGATTAATCTTGAAGAGAATACATTAAGGTAGAATCTTACATAGCTAAAAAAATGTTTGTTTCTCTGCAAAAACAATTGTTGTGATTTATTCACCACTCTCTGCTCCAAACAAAATCCATCTTCTTGTCCCACAAATACTAATACACTCACTTGTAAAGGGAAATATCCATATGAATATTACTGCTAAATATGAATCATTTATTTGCTATTGAACTCCTAATGTGACTTTGATAATTTACTCATTCCTACAAATCCTTTCGAATATAACTAAACCTATAAGCTTGGAATCTCTAGCTCCTTCTATTACATTGTTGGTCTTAAAAGGCCCTTTGATACTAGACACATGATCAAAATCTCTAATATGGCATAAAATAGGAATATTCCAAGGGCCAACCATTCCAATGGATCTTATATTTGTTTAAATATAGGGACTATTACTTACTCAAATATTAGATACAAGTTTATAACCAAGAAGACCTTTCATTACTACTAGGTTTTCCTAATGGGAACTCCTGAAAAGTCATCTAGTTTTCTTTAGCCAACCATAGAAGGGGTGAAGGTAAAAACAATAGAATTACATCTTATGTTGTTAAATTCCTATTAACTATGCTAATGTTCTCATAAGTGGAAGATCTCTATGAGGCATTTCTGGAGTTTATTTTGGAATCTACATAACATCCATATCCACTAATCAAATAGTGACACATCATATGAAGTCAATCTGGAAATCCATCTTGACAAATTGTGAGCATTTTTTTCTTACCAACAACAATACTGACTGCTAGTAAGAACCCGCCGCTCAAGATCGGAGCTCTGCCCACGTGCGCCCCTTTGGGACTGCACCCTCTCTCCGGCTTCGTGGTTGCCTGAGCCTTGGCCTCCTGCCATGGCCCCTTCAAATTCTTCTCAGGAGGGAGTCAACCCACAAAGAGCCTTCTCAGAACTAGTGAAATCCCTCCCTCCACAACGCCCCAGACCTGCACTATCAAAATTTGTTAAGAAACTAGATGTATTGCAGGAAGTTCATCTACCTCTAGTCCTTCCTCACATGGCGGCCTTATCTCTTACTGAAAAAGGTCTTATAGGTCAATTTACAGGCCTTTGGCCCTCTCCTAGAACAGTTCAAAGATGGGTTGAAAGAAACTGGTTTGACAAAATTCAAGGGAAAATATCCATTAGGTTTTGTGGAAAAGGGTATTACACATTCCATTTCGAATCCAAAGAGGATAAGGACTTAATCTTCAGAAATGGGCCCTATTTCATGGACTCCAGGGGCCTCTACCTCAACAAATGGACCCCAGACTTTGACCATGAACTGGATGTCCCTAATGCTGTCCCGGTTTGGGTCTGTCTCCCTCATCTCCCGCTCCACTGTTGGGGAGATGAGTCTGTTTGTGGCATTGGGAACGCTGTTGGAAAATATATCGATCGTTGCGAACCTAAGGACAACATGCAGGCTTGCGCAACGATCTGTGTCAAAGTGGATCTTGGCAAAGGACTTCCCAAAGCAATAAAGTTGAAAGTGGATGAATGGAGCCATGTCCAGCAACTGGACTACGAGAAGATACCATTTAAATGTAAGGTATGTCACGAATACTGACATTTTTCTAATAAATGTTCTAAACTTGTTGATGCAGAGAGTGGCGAACAAGAAGGCCATTGGGAAACAATCAAAAAGAAGAAGTCTGCCCCTCCTTCCAAGCTACCCTTAGAATATAATCCTCCTGCTCCCTCTGCATCGCGTCCCTCTTCTTCTGCCCCTTCTCCATCTACCCTCCCCCCCCTGACCCGTCTCTCCCCCCCTCTTCTAATCCTTTTCTAGTCCTTTCTTCTCTTGAAACTCCTTCAGAGGACCCATCCTTGCCCCCCTTGGACTTATCCGAGCCTTCTGATCCCCACCCCTCCCTGATCATCTCATCGCAGGCCTCCCTTGAGCCCTCTCTCTCTAGGATAAACAGAAGCTCTTATAAAGATCATGGAACTTCCAGTGACACTTATAAAAAACCTGGACCAGGTAGAAAATTAGCCAAGCAACACAAGGATGAGAATGCTTAGAAAGACATAGCCATGGGAACGAAAACACCAATAGAATCTTTCATTTTGGGGCATCAAGAGAAAGAGACAAGTCACAAAGATCAAGAGAGGCGAGCACCTCTCTGCACGCCAAGTACCCAATGATAAAAATCTTGTCCTCAAACAACAGGGGTTTAGGGCACCCCTCTAAAGTCGCAGCCCTCAAAGATTTAGCTCATAATGAAAAGCCAGACATTTTGTTGATACATGAGACAAAACAAGACCAACAAGAAATGAGAAGAATAATAGATCAACAGAAACAATACAAAGGATGCACCAGTGATTCAAGAGGAGCTTCCGGAGGAATCACCACCATCTGGGACCATAGTAAATAGAACTGCATTTCAACAAATCTTCACCAGCATTGGATCAGAACCACTCTTGAAAGTAGAATAGACAACCATACTATAATTATCTATAATTTTTATGCCCCCAACCATTACAGAGAAAAGGAAATTTGCTCGGATGATCTTAAGGCTAGCATCGATGGGGAGTTAAACTTAAATATCATAGTGGCAGACGACTTCAATCTTGTTTTGCATGCCAATGAAGAAAGGGGAGGATGTTTCACTCCAGATCCCTTTAGAGGCCGATTGGAGGTTATCAGTCAAGAATATGAATTAGTGGATGTTGCTCCTAAAAACTGCAGGTACACTTGGAGCAATCGCAGAATTGGCATTGGCAATATAATGGAGAGGCTCGACAGGTTCTTAATCAACATTTCATTTCTTTCTTCTTTTTCAGTTGGTTATGCCAACGTCCTTACTACCTCATCCTCCGATCATTATCCTATTATTCTCACTTTGCAAACTCATTGTCCTATACCGTTTAAATACAGTCCCCTCTAGAGTTGGGTGCCAGTAGTCAGAGAAATTGTTCAGGGGACTTGGAACCAACATGTAGAAGGCTCACCAGGCTTTGTTTGGGAAACTAAACTTAGAAGAACCAAACAGGCGATTAAGGAATGGGAAAAATAGAATTACAAGGAACCTGAGGAGGCTAAAAAGAAAATCAAGAATGAATTAGAGAGTGTCCAACGAAGGATAGAAGAACATGGCCTTTCTTAGCAAAATAAGGAGCAAGAAAGCGCTCTCTATTCACAGCTGAGCCACATAAACAGGGAGGAAGAATCCAAATGGCGCTTAATATCTAGGAAACTATGGCTCCAAGGAGGAGACAAAAATACAACCTTTTTTTACAAACAAGCCACTGCTCGAAAGCTCAGGAACAATGTAAGCTCAATCTTGGACAATGAAGGAAATCTACACAACACCCAAGGGGCCATAAGAAAGGCTGCCTCCGAGCATTATAGAGACCTCTTAACTGAAACCAAAGGAGAAGAGGATTATGTTGATTTTCTCAAACACTTACCTAAAGGAATAACTAAGTTGATGAACGACAACCTAAACAAGGAAATTGAAGAAGAGGAAATCAGAAGATCGATTTGGAATCTGCATCTTGATAAGGCTCCTGGGCCTGATGGATTCCCCATTTTGTTTCTATAGGGCGTTCTGGGGTTTAATAAAAAAGGACCTGATCAAGATGATCAGATGGATTTAGAGAAAGGGTAAAATAGGCGGTTACACCAATGCCACCTTTCTCACTCTCATCCCTAAAGAAAATCAGCCCACTTCCTTCTCCCGATTCCGACCCATTTCCCTCTGCAATTCCTCCTATAAAATTCTGTCTAAAATCTTAGCTTCTCTCCTTAAACCCTTCCTCCCCTCTTTGATCTCTGAAAACCAAGGAGGTTTCTTGCCCAACATGCAAATCACTGATTATATTCTTCTAGTGCAAGAAGCCATTCATTTGAGCCTCTCCAGGAAGGAGAAAGGGTTTATCCTCAAACTTAACCTAGCCAACGCCTTTCATAGAGTTAGGCATTCCTTCCTGATAGCTTTTTAAAAAAAGGTGGGGTTTGAGTTGCCCTTCATTAGTCATATCACTGCTTGCATCTCTGGGCCCTGGATTTCTCCCCTGATCAATGGCAGACCTGGTGAAGCCTTTCAATCCTCCTGGGGTCTTAGACAGGGCTGCCCCCTTCCCCCTATCTCTTTATCCTTATGGCGGAATCTTTCAGTCAAGATCTGGATTACAATAGAAGAGTGGGCCTCACCACTGGAATCAAATTTGGGAATGGAGCCAAGAACATCAATCACTCACAGTTTGCCGATGATACCTTGTTAATTGGAGAAGCCTCCATATAATAGCAAGGAGGTTCAAGAAACTTCTTGATCAATTTATGGGGTATTCTGAAGGATTGGTCAACCAGCTTAAAAGCTGTATATATGGTTGGAACACTTCAAATCAGGTCATTCACAATATAGAAAATATTTTGGTGTCTCCTACAATCTGGACTGGACCCATTTCTCTTACCTGGGCATGCCAGTGAGCCTAGGACCTTTAAAGGATGGAACCTGGGATAATATCATTGATAAGGTGAAGCGGAAGGTGCAACAATGGGGATCATTGTGGCTCAACCCAGCAGGCTGCCTTATCCTCCTCAAATTATGTATTTCTTCTATTCTCGTCTATCGTTTCTCTCTATACCAAGCCCCAACTACCTTCCACCACAAAATGGAAGTTGTTCTCTGCCATTTCCTATGGCAAGGAGGGAAGAACGACTAAAGGAAGTTCAATTTAGTCAGCTGGAAACATGTCATTCAAACCCAAGACAGAGGAGGTCTCGGTATCAGGTCTCTTAAGTTCTTAAATCTAGCCTTTGGTGGGAAGATTTCTTGGAGGCTCATAACATGTCCCTCTTCGTGGTGGAAAAGGGTGCTGGAAGCCAAATAATTGAATTTTCCCAGACAAAAATTAATCGAATCTGACATTCCCAACATAGACTCTTCAAAAATCTGGTGATTGTGCAAAAAATCTATTCCATTCATGACTCAGAATATATCCAAAGTCCCCATAGGGGGAGCTAGTATTAATATTGGGGCTGATAAAATCCTGGGACAACAACCAATAAACAGGCGCGAAGATACTATTCCTATTCTAAATATTTTCAACCACAGAGTTATCCATTATTTGGACCAAATCTCTAACTGGGATCCACAATCTCATATCTGGCTAGGGTGGTCCTTTCCATTCATCCCCAGTGAACTTAACCCTAGTCTATGTTCTCTGTAGTCTCTCCTTCATAGTAAAGCTCCCATCAAGAAGAATGAGAGGGATGGATTTCGTTGGGATTTATCCGGATCGAATTATATAGTCCAAGCGGGCCACCAGTATCTCTGCAACAACACCTTCCCCATGACTTTATGGAATCACTGGAAAATGGTTTGGAAGTCAGAGGCACTTCCAAAAATTAAATTTTTATATGGGTTCTGCTAAAAGGGAAAATCTTAACAACAGAGAATTTGCAAAAAAGAGGTATCAATGGTCCATCTCGTTGCCCCAACTGTTACAACGCTGAAGAAATGATGCATCATCTTTTTGTAGATTGTCCCTTTGCTACTGACTGTTGGAAAACTTTATCTCTCATTGATAACTTACCTTGGAACTCTCAGCACTCTATAGTGGAAGTGATCCACATCTGGAAAAAAAATTGTCCATGGAAAAATAAAAGGAGCAATCTGGTGAAGAGAGTATGGAATACTCTCCCCTATACCATGCTATGGCGTATTTGGCTAGCAAGAAACTAGAAAATCTTCAAAAGAAAGAGCTCAACTACAAGAATAATTTGTAATAAGGCCAAAAATATTACACTGGAAGCTATCTCTATCAAAACCCAAAGCAGCATAGATGCAGCAATGTACAGTGTGGAAGAACGAAATTTCATTATTTACATTCTGGACAAAAATATAAACACTCAGAAAGGCAGCATGGTGAATGATCAACGCAGTCAGGAATCTCACTCTTGCAAAATCAGGCTAAAAGAGGAGGAGTTTATAAACTGGATACAAAAATGCAACAACTTTTATCTTTTCTTCGATGGGGCATCTAAGTCAAACCCAGGAATCGCCGGAGCTGGGGGATTGATCCTCAATGCTAATGGGGAATGCATCCTATACTATGAATGGGGTCTAGGGAATATTTCGAACAACAGGGCAGAAGTGTTAGCCCTATACTAGGGACTAACTCAGCTAAGTAGATTGGGAATAATAACTGCAAGGATCTTCGGAGATTCTTCGGTTGTTATTAACCTCATGGTTCACCAGAAAGAGTCACCCAATGTTATTCTCTAGCAAGTCATTCGGAGAAATTAATTGTTGCATCAGATAATGGACAACTTGCAGTACTACCATATTCTTCGTACTCTCAATAAGCAAGCCGACAGACATGCCAATAGGGCTTTTGAAAGGATAGCAGGCAGCTTACGTTGCAATACCGAGGAGATCCAACAACCCTTGCCATGATCCGAATCAATCCACCTAGCACCAAATCAGATAGTTCTGACAGAAAGGAGGGGACTCAGAATTCTCAAATCTACAGCAAGATCACTATCCACATAGGGATTTGGCACAGATATTATCCCCTCAAAATTCCACACATACTCAGTAATCCCACTGGTATCTATCTTTTCACTCTTGATTATCGGGCTTCTCAGGACACTCATCTGGTCTTCCTGCTCCTCTCTCTAGATCCCCTCTCTTTCCCCGTGACTGGTCCTCATCCCTCCCACCTCTCCTTATATTCCCCCCCCTCTTCCTTCTTCCTACGCTCCTATTTCCATTTTCTTCTCCTTGCGGCCTCTCTCGACATATTATCCCTGCCTCTGTATCTCATCGGAACCCTGCTGTCCGCATTATAACTTTTGTTCAAAACCTCAGGCAGTTCCTTCTCACCCTTATCCACCTCCTAAAGCTCTCCCCCCAGCTTCCTCAATGGATCACAATTAGGATTGCTTGCACTGCTCAGACTCAAGCTGAGCTGGAAGAAATTAGAGCCCAACAGAATATATTAGACAATCAACAGAGGATTTTGGAAGCAAAAATCGACAACTAGAGCCGCATCATCAATGACAAGTATCGAGCAGAAATTGATTTTTTCTTGCATAGGGTCTCTTCTCTTCATGAGCAATTCAGCCATTTGTCTAACAGGTGCAACCATGCAGAAGAGTCCATAGAGATTCTGAAATACATGATGGACAAACGCAACAATGCAGCCCCAAACTCTTCAAGCGCCAAGAAAATGGATGGGGATGAAAAGCCGGAGGAATCCACAGCAAGGCACATTAGTCACATTAACATAGATTAGAAATGTTTTGCAAATGTCAGTTTCTATTGCATCAATATGTAAGAGTCTACTTTAGTCAGGAATTTCTCAAAGACAGAACAAGGGGGATCAAGGAGAAAATTCTGTTTTGTAACTCCATTGAACCTGGCTGTCCTTTGCACTTAATGTACCTTAGGAGTCCAAACTCCCTTCTTTTTTTTCAGATATTAATACAATAATTGACTTTGTGAAAAAAAAACAACAATACTCACTGCTTGAGTAAAAGTTTCAAGGTAATGCATCGTTCTTTCAACTAAATCTTGTGTAACTTTTGGCTTGAGTGCAGAGCCAATAAACTAGATATTAAGAATTTAGCTCTTTAAGAAGGAAGATTGCCCTAATTTGAACTTGAACGCATTTCACTTCATTATGGAGTGTACATCCATCTTAACTATGGATCTAGGGAGAAACCCACAAATTCTTCTGACTCTATCCTTCCTATGATTAGTGTGACAATAACCCCCTAGAGAAAAATCTATTCAAGAAAGAATGAGGGTCTAACCCAATTGTCCTGATTTCCTACATAATAGAATACTTTGCATCATGATAGAATGAATGGCACCCCATATCAAATATTTTCTTCCTTCTATAGAATCATCCTTTGAATTCCATGATACAAAGCTAATAAATCCTGAAGGACCTTAGTGTCTATTCTTGTGCCAATTCTATATACAATCAGGGACATGTCAACTAAAATGAGATAAAAATACCAATGTAAACTGTATTTCCCCATAGAAAAAAGATGTAGAGATATAAAACCATATACAAAAAATCAAGCCATTAGAAATATGGAGTTTGATCCAACTTGGTGACCCACCCATTGTCAGAATCAATTATATGTTAGGAGTCCAGAGCCTAATGTAGACCTTTTTTAGAAAAGTAATATTCTTCCATGTTCCTTTCCATATAAATGTGACATACAGAGAAATCAACAAATTCTGTTGTAATAAAAGACATTTCTTCTAATATAGGAATCAATGTAATATTTTGACAACGCTACACATTGTTGGTCCAATTTATCACATTCAGAGAGTCACCAAAATCTCTACCAAATCAATCCCTAACTGTCTTAGCCAACATAAAAGGACTTTTAGAGTTTTTAATTCCGCATAGTTGTTTGAACTAGTTCTAATACCCACTGAAGCTTTTAGTATTTTGTGGTCATTTATGTGAATTATAATCCCTGCCCCACATCTATCATGAGCAACTGTATCCCCATCAAAATATTCCCATAGGAGAATAGGTTTGTTATGTTCTTATTGTATTTTCTGACAAGACAATGAGGGAGTGGTTGAGGAATCAGTTCATAGATAGAGGCACATTGAATAGAATTAGGATAGGGGTCTGAAGGCTTGTCCTTAAAAATACTTTTGTTCCGCAGCAACCAAATCCCCCAACAAATAATCAGGGGAATGTTCCTATGATGAGAATCATTTGAAAATGACCACCAATTTTTCCAAGCATCTACCAGGGATAGACCAAGCTAGTGCATGATGATACCAACAACGTTCAAGAAGATATCCCATGCTCTTAAAGTAAAAGGGAAACTTAAAAAAAGATGAGAAATGTTTTCTTCAAAGTTTCTGCAAAGAGTACACCAACTCGGTCCATGTTTGTTTCTTTCTTGAAGGTTACCCCAAGTTGGGACTTTGTTCCTGAGAATACACCAGAAGAAAAGTGTGGATTTTGCTGGGAAACTAAGTTTCTGTAGTGGCTTGTACCACTAATTCCTATCTCCACTTCCCCTTCAATTCATTTGCAAATTGTACCCAAAATTTGGAGCATATATTCCACTGGGAGAGTGGAACCATTAGAGTTCATCTGCCCTTTCCATTAGGCATACATTTGTTCTCTGCAAATCCATAGTGTAGTCCAGCCAAACATCCTCCCATTGTGGCTCAAGGTTTAAATCCTCAACTAACTTCCAACCTTGGTTCCAAAAATACGATTTTTCCTCATTTGAAATTTGATTGAGAAAGTAAACTTCTTGAGTAGTGAGGAACTCCCTTAGATCCCTTGGAAGAGTAAAAGCCTCATTACAACCAACGCAAGGTTCCACTCCCAATCGAACACTAGTACCATTCCCAACAAGCCAGGACACATCATCAACAACAATGCCAAAGGACTCAATCGTAGCCTTCAAGATGGTCTAAGAGTTTCTTGAGGACGTTTGCGAGGTTTGCAGCCAAGCATCCAAGTCCAAGGGATTAATAGATTTCCTTTTTATCATAGATGTACATAGGTTGTCCTTGGTTAAAAGACTCCAGCCTGATTTTGCAGCCAAAGAGTGAGAGAAACATGTAAGATCCTTAATGCCCCACCCACCCCTATCTTTTGGACGAACAATTTTCTTCCAGGAAACCCAGACGAGTGCATCATCTTCTTTCATGCCCGCCCACAAGAAATTACTTCAGATTTTCCTGATCAGTGAAATAAATCCTTTCAGGACCCAAGTAAGAGAAATCCAGTAAATAGGGATAGCCAATAAAATAGATTTTCTGAGTACCAGATGCCCTGCGCTTGAGAGCCACTTAAAACTCCAATGGTTGACACACTTTTCTATTTTTACAACTAACCATTTCCAGTCTGATTTCTTGTAGGAGTCGGGCTTTAGAAGGAACCCATGGTATTTAAGACTATCCAACAAAGGATTTACTTCTAAAGGAAATAAACATAATGATCTATTTATCTCCACCCCAGAGAGACCATTGTGAGTAATAGAAGACTTATGTACATTGATGCTCATCCTGGTTTCCTTAAGGAATAAGTCTAGAATTATGTTTAGCTGTGATAATTCACCACCAGACCCATCACAAAACAATAAAATATCATCCACAAAAAGAATATGAGTATAAAGATATCTATAGAAATTTCAATTCCTTTAAATTCACCCCTTCTGATAGAATAATGAATCAATTGGCTCAACCCTTCAGCTGCAAAGATGAACAAAAGGGGCGATAAAAGGAATCCTTGAGGAAGACTCATCTGGATAGTGAGAAAAGGAGAGGAAACCCCATTGACGAGAACAAAAAAACTCACATTAGTTATACAACCCATGGCCCAATTAATAAAACCAATATTGAGATGAGGTGGGTCATTAAAAGACACAAGAACATCCAAATAATCTTGTCATAAACCTTTGAAAGATTATTTTTGAAAATAATTCCTTTTTTGTTGTGTCTTTTGATATTTTGTAGAGATTCATGGTCCATCCCAATGGCTTCAAGGATTTTCCGACCCTCAAGGAACCCAAACTATTCTTGAGAAATGTTTTTTTAAAGGAGAGGTTTTAGGAATTTTGCAATAGTTTTGGCAATAATTTTGTATGTACAATTGCATAGAGAGATGGGCTTGAAGTCATCGGAACTATGAGGATCATCGAATTTATGGATTAAAGCCAAGAATGTTGAATTAAGGGTTTCATGAACAAACCCTATGCTTTTGGACTCCTCCACCAGTCTAGCCAGGTCATCCCTAATTAGGTCAAAAAATGATGGAAGAATTCCACCATCCGACCATCAAGGCTCAAGCTCTTTCCCTTTTGCATATAAAGAAGAACTCCCTCCACTTACCCTTTTGATACAGGAGCCATGAGGATATCATTATTTTCATCTTCAACAAAGTTGGGGAAAAATTGTGCCACCCAAATGACTTCAGCAATAGTGGCCTCATGAGGAGCCTTAAACAAGGATTTAAAATGGCAAACACCTAGGGTAGCCATTTCGCTAAAAGAAGATGTCGACCCCCCATCATATTTTTTTAATTCACAAATGGTATTTGAGTTTTTCCTACCCCTAGCATAGTTCTGGAAAAAAATGTAGTTTTCATCCCCAACCTTAAGCCAAATGGCTATACTTTTAAGCCTCCAATTTTCTTCAATGTCTTTTAGAATCCTATACCTTTCACCCTCCATAGCTTTAATCCTTCCCTTTTTCTCTTACATCTCATACCCATCCCCTTCCAGACTTTCTAAAGCCTCTAGTTCAATCTCGATGGTTTTTAGAGCTGCTTCATCCCTTAAATATTTTTCCCTTGCCCAAGAGATCGTTGCTTATTTCAAATTTTTAAGCTTCTCCATAAAATACTAAGCAAGGGATAAACCCTAGGTTATGTTATGAGATCTCCAAACCTCACGAACTAGCTTATTGTAAGACATATCTTTAAGCTAGGAAGAGTTGAATTTAAAAGGAGAGTCAAGATTCCTATTCACCCCTTTTAGTTCCAAAATAATTGGAAAGTGATCTGAATCACCACTAGAGCTGACCCACTGGCAAAAAAAAGGGAATTTGAGCAACCAAATATTATTTAATAAAAAACCGATATAAATGTTTTGCCACCCTTGCCTCTCCAACCCTCATTTCTCCAGGTAGGTTTTTCTTTCAGAAGATCAACCTCAATATGTATCCCCATCTGAATCTTGCTTATAAAGAAATCAACCCAAGGGTCCACCTAAGCATTTGGTCCCCAAGATTCAGACAAACCTAAAGAAACATTGAGATCCCCTCCAACCACAAGCTTAGGGAAATTTAGAAGAGATTTAGAAAACAACTTGTTCCAAAAGGGAAATTTTCCTTGGCAAGGACCATAAATGTTGATAAGGGTTAGGTTTGTACAAAGATCCAAAGAGAAAACCTTCACTCCTAGCATCTAAGCAACCCTTTGAGGGAGAGTTGTTTCCCATCAGCTATGTCAAGCTTTGCTTTTAGTTGGGCCTTTGAAATGTTAGTTGAATTGATGAAATATGTTTTAAATTAGTATTGGTGATGCTCTTTTTATGATGGCATTTGAACTACTAACGAAATCCCAAATACATTGTAAGGTGCATCCCAAATACTGACTATTTGATAACACACTTAATGAAAAACAACTATATTAATGCCCCAGTTACACTATGACTTAACTCACAGGTTTAGATTTTGTAGAAAAAATACCATCAGACTTGTAAGAAAGTATATAGGATCTAATGTTTGTTACCAAATCCAGTTGAATTTTCCGTGTATACAAAGATAACCCACATTAAGAAAAAATTTCCTTGTAGTATTGGCAAAGTGTTGCATCCCCTCTATTTATACAGATCATCTACTGCATTTTCTACTTGTTGGCACAAATGATGGGTTTCTCATTACTTTATGAGTTTGTAGATGATGGTATGTGGCTTTATGGTCTCCCCATATAACTTTATTTCCATAAGATTCATTGTCTTATATTTTGATTTAGAGGAGCATAAATGTATTGATTCTATGCATTTCATAAGTTGGCCTCTTGTGTGATAGAGAAATATGATTATGCTAGGGTTATTATTTGAATTTATCTAGATGGAAGTAGTCTAATTATATTTGAATGTGAGTCTAAGTTGACCCTCAACCAAACCTAAGTTCAAGTCTAAGTCTCAAAACATTTCATGAGAAATTGTTGTGTACAAATCCTTGGTTTGATTCCTAGTCCATCTGAATTAAGTGGCGAGGAAGCCAAAAGTGAAGTATGCCTTGACACATCATCATTTAGGAGTTCAAATGAGTGTTGTTGACATGTATTCTACTGTTGGGTAGTGATGACTCAGATATTCATATTTGTTTTTCAAGTCAAAGTTGACATCTAATGCAGGGGTATTCAGCTCAGCAATTTCATTACATTTTAGTTGACTTAGGGGGTCTTGTGTTTTCAAGGAAGTTGGATTCCTATGTATGTAATCATTAATGTTTTGAGTGATTAGAATAAGAATTAATTAGATATTGTGAGGATATTTGTAAATGCTCTCGAATGTAGGAGAACATGAATGATGATGAGTGATGACAAGAGAGCTGGGAATCAATTATAAGTCTTATACTGGAAAGTGGTGTCATGATTCATGGAACTAGAGAAGATTCTTAGGGATAACCAAAGTTAAAAGTGGACTTAGAGGATATTTAGGATTTAGTTCAGCAGATTAAGGATCTGAACCAGAATTGATTAAACAATAACTTTTGTATAAATGTAAGCCTAAAAGGCATAGTAGGGAGGCAAAGAGTTAGTCAGTTAATTAGAGTGAGATTAGATAGGTTTGACTATAAGCCTACTGGCAGGAGAGAAAGGCCACTAATATTGAAAATCAGGTTGAGGAAGAAATTCATGTGTAAATGTTTTTCTATTAATACAAATAACTCGATTATGAGTTTGTATGATGTGTACTGTGTATTTTAATTATAGATTGTGTGTGTGACTAGAGTAATAACTTAGGTTGCAGGTGTGCAGAATCAGAGAAGGAGTAATGGAGAGGAGTGTTACGACTTTACACACAGACAGTACAAGAGGAAGCCTTTAATGTTACAACAAAGGTGAAGAAGGCATAAAGGCATGAGGAGAGATCGAGATCAGAACAAGTGAATATCGTAAGGTGAAGGCAAATACACAGGCAGAAACCCAAATTAGCGATTATACAATAAGAGCCAAAAGAACATACTAGTGCACAGGAACTGTTAGATCAATTAGATAAACAAATGAGAGCAAGGGAGATAGATGACTAAGATTAAGTCGTGTAAATGAAGTCAAGAAGATGAATGGCGGAGATTAAGTGATAACCCTTTGTTAAGCCAAGTTCTTTAAGTTTCCTATTGTTATCGAGAAATCTAGTGTCTATGCAGAGCTGCTAGTCCCACTAAGACAGGTAGCTATCTTAGAAATAAAGTTACTTTCATTGTCCTTTACGAGAAGTAGATAGGAGAGGAGCAAAGAATACAAACCTCAATCTTTCGCTCGGTTCCTTGTTTGTTCCTTCTCTCTGGAAGATCTTTGCTGCTCTTTCCTTGACCCCTCCGCCTCAAAGAGTACCTGTAAAGTCAAATTAACATAATACCTTCAAAATATAGAGATCTACGATCATAAACAATATAGGACCAGATATATATTGACCACACAAATGCATATATTATCAGACATACAAGAATGTAGAGGAAAAATTGAATAACTTTATTGATGTAAATATTAGAAGAGAGGATTACAACCCATTGATCTGACGCAGTGTCATCCTCCCAGCATGAAAGCCCTTCTTCACCTCATGAAAATCTTAGATCACCCAACACTATGATATTCCACCAGGAAACCAACAACACTTCCTTACAAGATACAAGATTCCAGCCTCTGGTCTCTAGGATGAGGGATCCATATATAGATGATTGCAGGGGGGCGAGTCAGCTTCTAGGATTTTGATTAGTGTCTTCTCTCTGATAGTTCTTGATTCCACTTGGAGATTGATGATCTCTTACTCATCCCTGGGCGAATTCAGAGAAGAAAGTGTCACAGGAGAAGTTTCTGGAAGATTCCATGATCATCCACCTAGCAAACTGTCTCTGCCATTTGTCTATTCTCACTCATCGCAACCTATAGAAGGAATTTTTAGTATGCATCACACCTCCCGTGTGTAGTAGGTGCGATGCATCGCACCCTGACCATGGAGCAAGTGAGATGATCTAGTTTTGACTAGTTCTGAGTAGTTTTACATGGAGAACTATTGGGAGATGATGTAATCAGCTGACCTTGTTCCTTTAGGGTATGAAACAATGCTTTTAGGGACTTAGAAGCCCTTGTTTTATGGACATATGTGATTGGGGTTGCAGTGCCCAAATATGTCTATAACAGTTGCCCCATAAAGCATGAGGTCGTAAATCTTTTGATGTCGGGTGAAATGCTTTA
>APFE030713720.1:74128-137366 GCA_000404065.3 Pinus taeda
GCAAACCTCAAGGCAACATCAAACCATTTAGCCTCGTAGCCAGCCCTACGGGGCAGGAGAAGGCTCTCTCCGGTCAATCTCAGTAAAATCTTCAATGGATGAGATGACCAATAGGGTAACACTGATTTTAGGCTAGTAAACTGATCAAAAGGGTTGATTTGGGGTTTTTTAGGGTTTTGGTGGAAAATTGGGGAAAGGCAATTTTTGGGTGCGGGGATTGGACACAGTTTTTGCAGGGGGTTCTTTGGGGCGAGGTAGGAGACTGTATTGATGCCTTTGATTGAGGTGGATGATTAGGAATGACAGGTGAGGAGTTAAGGAGAGCAAACAATAACTTTGAATTCTCCTTAAACAGTAGAAAACATTGAAATTAAACAAACTTAAAAAGCAGAGCATGACAATCATGAATTCTTACTTTAACACTTCGTTTGCTTAATGTGCAGAAGGAAAAGAAAGGAAATGATTCACATAACACACTTACAGGTACATAGAGAAACACAACATCAATACATGTAACCACAAGAATCCCAAAAAGGACTGCAAAACCCTGGTCTTCCTTAGCCAAAAATTGCAGAGATACAGTGAAATAAATACAATGATAGCTTCTCCCTCAAGAGTCCAACCTTCCAACCTCTCAAAATGATTGAGAAAATACATAATATAGGCAAGCAAACCTCTTCCCTTGCCTCTAGGGGTCGAGCCCACTATCCTAGGAGCTGTTTCAACCACTTCTAAACTAAGCACTAGAAAATAGGCAGTCAAAACAAATTGCCTCTGAAACTTAGGAAACCTATCCATGCATTAAATATTTACCATTTACATCAAGGAAACTTCTAGAAGTGTTAAAGGAGAGTAAAAGTATCTAAGTGCCATGAAAATTACACAAAAATCCATCATTTACATGCCTCAAAAGTCAACCAAAGTAAAAACAGTGTTTTGCTGGCCGAACTGGTCAAAACAGTGAAATTTCCCTGAGTGGTTGCGCCCCTCACTTTGACTGGTCGCGCGCATTGACAGCTCTGTTTGAGGGCCTTCCCGGTGTCCAAATAAGATTTAAGATAGCTCATTGGAAAGTTTTGTGAGTCTACTTTCCAACCCCACTGGAATTTCTGAATTTGGAGTTGATTTGACCCCTCAAAAGTCATTTCTCCCAAGGCAGCTTTCTGCAACTCAAAAAAGGGGCAGAAAGTCAAAAATTGCATGTATTTTGAGCTTTTGGGAGCCCAAATCTTCATAAAATCTGAAACCCATTTATAGGCAAGTGTATTTTTGCATGAAAATTCCAAAAATTTAGAGTTTTCCCCGTTCTGAGTTGTCCCCATGACTGGTCGCGCACGGGGTGAGACCACTCAAATGGCCAAAACCTGTAAAATTCCCAAAAAAATTCACAAATGACAAAATTTTCTCCAAATTTCTTGAAATTTGGGCTGGGAGTCCCCAATCAAGTACCATGCTCAGTCAAAGAGGCTTTGGCCAAAATTTGGAGTGGATCAGGGGTTTTCCTTCGTTTTTGTGTTTTGGCCAACCGTCCTTGGAGCACCTTCGTTCTCGCCGGTATTTTTGACATTTCTTTAAATCCATGACACCTGTGCAAAAAGTGAAAGAGGTTTTTCTTATTTGGCATGTTTTGGACAAAAACCTCTCCCATTTTTGAAAAACTCATCTTTGATTTCTTAGAAACCTCATTTGAGTGAAACTTGCCCCGATGTGTGAAACAAGGAATTTTGTCGAAATGAAGCGAAATGAAGGGGATAGGGGGCTTCTGAATTCTTGGGGAAATTTTTGGGAGTGGGGAGGGATGTTAGGAAGTATGGGAAAGTGGAATCTCAGAGATTAAGTGAGGGGAAGGGGTCCAAAAGGGCAAATCACAGGCCAAACCTAGAAAATTGCCAAGTTGTAGCTAGAAACTAGGGTTTGTGCAAAATGAGGAATTTGGCGGATCTAAGGGATGGGAAGTGTTTGATAAGGTACATGAAGGATAGGGGAAGGTGTATGAACATCAGGAAACAAGTTTTGCCGATGATTTGACCATCCGAGAAAAAATGGCTTCAAAACCCTAGGAGAGGGAAATGACCTTGCCTGGGCGCAACTGAAGCATGAACAAGACGTAAAATGACTCATTAGACACTGACATGATAATGAAAACCCTATGAAGGATGATAGACTCAGCTGAATGATGACATAGACTGACATTTGGGCAACTTTAGAAGGAGTGAAAACAAACCCTAGACCTAATGCCTAGTGACCAAATTTTGCTTGAAAACTCCTTGAAAAGACAAAATTTGACCTTAACACTCTGAAACCACTTTGTAAGAGCATATTTGATCACTGGAGGAAGGCTGGAAAGACTGACACTAACAGGTTACATGATTTTAAATTTGATAATTTGTGTATGTTTGCAGGTGAAACATGTGAAGAAAGACAAATTGCTGATATCGTCGTAAAAGAGGAAGAAAACAGGCATAATCTAAATTATTCTAAAAGAAGATGAGATAGATAGGTCTCATGTAAATGCCCATACATATTTGGGAACAAGTTTTACTTTTCAACATATTGCAAGGACTGCAAGTAGAGGAAGTTTGACTCATAATGATGGTCAAAAGCAGGGAGAAGTAGGGAAGGATAATAAGCAACCAAGTGAAGGACTTGAGGAGATTGAAGAGAAGATCATCGAAATATTTTTGAGTCATGTATAGGACTTGGAACAACAGGAGGAATTGGTGATTGAATCATCAAGTGAGATCATGAGGTCTTGTGGTTTTAAAACTGACAAGTTGTGTGTGAATGCAGGTATTGCAAAAGAGAAACCATCCTATAGAACTGTTTTGAGTGAAGTTGAAGGTTGCCAAGCAAAGTATGATGATGATTGTCTTTCAAATGAAGATCAAGTTGAGTTATTACAACATAAAGAGTTCATAAATTCCTTGCTTAGTGAAGGAAATATCTTCAGTAGAGATGATACAATTATGTCTTATGATAAGGAATTTGTTATTGGTAAGGACAAAGAGAAATTGATTTTCTTAAATGGCCTAAGGAAGAGTGATGGACAGACATATAAAACTATCACAAAGATGGAGGATCAAAAGTTTATTTTGATCAAGAATGAAGAATTAGTGTCACCAAGAAATTATACTTGTGACAAAGAAGAAGATATTGAGGATTGTACAAAGCTTCTAGGAGAAATACCAAGTGAGATGGAAAATTTATGGCATGAGTTAAGTCTTTTGGAGAAAAGGCTAGAAAACCAAAGAGTAAGTGTTCAGGTTGTAAAATTAGAGCTGAATGAGAATGAAGAAGTTCACTGTAGTGGACAAGAGCAGGAAGACATCATTGAAGCAGATGGTGTGGAGGAGAGACTAGCTGACAGTATCATGAATTCTTTTGAGAATTTAAATCAACATACTGATGTGCTGACAAAGGAGTTAGAGGAAAACGCAGAACATCAAATTGGGATGTTTCCAGATAAGGAAGAGGTAAAGAGGCCTTATATTTTTAATTCTAATAATTATTTTATGATTACATGATTTGTTGAAAATGAGACAAACATGTTTCAAGTTGAAGAGTCAGTTTTAGAACTGAAGAAGACTGGAAGTTGTGAGGATAGACATGTTGATAAGGAAAAAGGAGAGCATGAAGATACCATGCTTGAAGAAGTTAAATTGATTGTCAGAATCAATTAAGGAAGTGAAGGACAATTACTGAGGGTTGTCAAAGAAGAAGAGAAAGGAGAATATGCTGGAATTGATTAACAACATAGTGTTGTATTTGAGGGGAATCAAGTACAAAGGAAATTGGAAGACTATCTACTTTTTGAAAGTAAATTTATAGATATTGAACAGAGGTTGTTTGGACAACAACAAGAGGGTAAGGATGAAAGGGAGGCAGTAAGAATCCAACAACTTCAAAGAGAAGACTGTAAACAACAGTTTGAAGATGTGTGGACAAAGTACAAATGGAAAAATAATTATTAGTCAAAAGATAAATTGGACATAGAGATTGAAAGAATAATAAGAGTGATGATGAAGGTACCTTAGAAGAAAGCATCAGTAAGAAGACCAAGGAGAAATAGAAAGAGAAAGACAACAATAGAATGTGATAGCATAGCTAGTGGAGTAAAGCAACATAAAGTGTGGAAACCTGGAGAACAACAACAAACAACAACAACAACCAAAGGCAAATTATAAAACAAAGTATGGGATCCAAGAAAAAGGTAAGAAGCACATGATCATGAGATCATGATTATTTTAACCTTGGGAGTCTGATGCAGGAGAATTCATCTTAGAAATTTCATTACATTTTAGTTAACCTAGGGGGTCTTGTGTTTTCAAGGAATTTGGATTCCTATGTATGTAATCATTAATGTTTTGAGTGATTAGAATAGGAATTAATTAGATATTGTGAGGATATTTGTAAATGCTCTCGAATGTAGGAGAACATGAATGATGATGAGTGATGACAAGAGAGTTGGAAATCAATTATAAGTCTTAAGCTAGAAACTGGTGTCATGATTCGTGGAACTAGAGAGGATTCTTAGGGATAACTGGAGTTAGAAGTGGACTTAGAGGATATTCAAGATTTAGCTCAACAAATTAAGGATCTGAACCATAATTGGTTAAATAGAACCTTTTGTATAAATGTAAGCCTAAAAGGCATAGTAGGGAGGTAGAGAGTCAGTTAGTTAGTTAGAGAGATTAGATACATTTGCCTGTAAGCCTACGGGCAGGAGGGAAAGGCCACTGATATTGAAAATAAGGCCGAGGAAGAAATTCCTGTTTAAATGTTTGTTTATTAATATAAATAACTTGATTCTGAGTTTGTATGATGTGTACTATGTATTTGAATTATAGATTGTGTGTGTGACTAGAGTAATTTTGCGTAACTTAGGTTGCAGGTGTGTAGAATCAGAGAAGGAGTAATAGAGAGGAGTGTTACGACTTTACACACAGACAGTACAGGAGGAAGCCTTTAATGTTACAAAAAAGGTGAAGAAGGCATAAAAGCACGAGGAGAGATCAAGATCAGAACAAGTGAAGATCGTAAGGTAAAGGAAAATACAGAGGCATAAAATTGAATGAGCGATTACACAATAAGAGCCAAAAGAATGTATTAGTGCATAGGAACTGTTAGATTAGTTAGATCAACGAATGAGAGCAAGGACCAAGGAAGGTATCGATATGGGTATATATCTGCGACGGGTTAATATGGCAACACCTTGAATCTTATTGATAAGGAATCCTCTACTATCTATATAACACAACTATCTATATAACGAATATGTAACTGAGCCAAGGAAGCAAGCTAGGACGGGATAAGCTAGAAGGAAGGAAGCTACCACTAGTGGGTAAGCGGGATGAGGCGGCTCCGAGCGCCTCCCATAACGGTTAGGCTATAAAGGTTACACCCGATGATGATTATGCTCAGATCAACAAGAGAAGCACCCATTGATTTAGAGATTGAGAGATTTGATTGATGGCCAATAGAGAGATACCGGAATGGTTGGTAGGACAACAACCTACAGATACCGGAATGGGCAGAGATATATGACTAATATTAAGTCACATAAATGAAGTCAAGAAGATGAAAGGTGGAGATTAAGTGATAACCCTTTGTTAAGTCGAGTTCTTTAACTTTCGTATTGAGCACGTGGATGGTATTCGCAAGGCGTAAGCAGTTTCTCGCATGCCCTAAAGGTGGTAAGCAGTCTTTCAAAATTTCACGTGATTCCATTTAGCGGCTGACATGTAGCACCCAATGGAGAGAGAAAACCACTTTTCTCGCATGCCCTCATTCTGATATCGGTTGTGCAAATATCTACATGAGATTGTGCGATAACCATTAGATCGAGCAAGATAGATCAACGGTGGATATTGTTTGGGCTTGTTGGCGAGTGGACGTCGCAATAACCATTGGTTTAGATGAGACAGATCAACAGTGGGGATTGACCAAGACTAATTAGCGAGTGGGTGACGCGATAACCGTCAGATCGAGAAATAAGATCAACGACAGGGATTAAATGCACTAAAGATAGCATCAATATATGTGCAAAGATTCAAAGAAAGGCAAAAAGGTAAAGTTGTAAGTGTGTTTTATGAGTTATTTCTATTATACGAGAATTATAATAAAAATAGGCGGAATTAATGTTTTATGGGTTAAATTTGGGCTTTAAGCAAAATTTGAAGACCATGGTATGATTGACAGGTGCGGGTAATAAAATTAACCAAAAGGTTGAGTTATAAGGGTTAAGAGAGAACTGAATATATTTCCGCTTAAAGACTTAGACTTTGATAAAGTGGGTTTTCATTAGATGTTGTATTTCTGCATAAAGTTTAATTAAGGAGCCTTAAACTTGATTAATTGAAGGTTTTACTAAGTATGGAATCTTTGGAATTCCTGGGACACACATAGTGTGACATGCAAATTTATTTGTATACTGTGGGTATATGTGGCTTAGGCTGCATCATTGGGGTATATGCAGCTTAGGTTGGCATCAATATCAAGGGAATAAGGGCCAAGCCTACCTACCCTAATATAAATATGTACACACACACACACACACACATAGCATCATCACATACATTGTCAAATTTGATCGATTTACTTCATATAAATATATTATTCACCATTGTTCATTGTAGAAATTGGTGAGTATGAGAACACAGATTCTAGAACCTATTATGACTATGTATGCACAATATACTAGTTAAGGAGATCTTCTTAGTATGTGAGTTGTGAAATTCGAGATAGTTTCCTATGAGGTAGACTCGTAGTTTGCTATAAATATACTATACACTTTGTAGTTTCTTAATGAAAAAGATTTAGTCCTCATACATATTTGTGAGTGAATTATTTTCTATAGTTGAATGTACTTGGATATTTGTGCAAATGTAAATTCACGTAGAACTATATAATGGCCGTGTTAACATAAGAAGCCTTAATAACCAAAGTTATAGATCACTTAATAACATTGTAGGGCATTGTATCTAATACATTGGTGTTCATTGGTACATTTTTTACCTTCTACAAAGGAAGATTTTTGTGTTATAATTATCTCTTTTCCCTATGCACTTATTAGCTCAACAACCTGGTTAGGATAAATGGCATCCTCCTAGAGTAATACATCAGTGGAATGTTTCCCACCATACCTTGCATTAAATAACTAGGGTCCTTGAATTATTTACCATTCCAACTCTTCATTCTTCTTCATTTGGGATTCCAACTAGGTATTGATGTAGATGATAGCCTTATGTAGCAGACCTTCCAATTGACTCGCTAGGTGTCTCATATCCTTCCTTATATCATGCATCTTTAAGGAATTTAGACTTATGTGATCCATAATCTTGTTTAGAGAATGATTTCGGCAAAATCACATAAAAAATCATTTGTCGACGCGTTTCGAACCAACCAGTGTGGTTCATCATCAGGACAAGTTTGTCCTGATGATGAACCACACTGGTTGGTTCGAAACGCGTCGACAAATGATTTTTTATGTGATTTTTCCAAAATCATTCTCTAAACAAGATCATGCATCTTGTCACTATAACACCCTCTAGCAGGAGAATAACTTGCCATGGCAAGTTTGTGTCTAGGAATTTCTAAAATCCAAGACTCCCAGTAATGCCAGAATTAAGACTACCGCCACACAAGAGAAATAAAAAAAGAGAATTGGAGGAAAAAATCCTTTTTGAGTATTTTACAAGACAAATAAACTCAATAATCACTTTAAAGTCCATATAGAAAGAAAAAACTAAAATTACAAACATATCCATATTTTCAACAAGGAAAATAGGTTCATTTCCATCCATAGGTGACCTTTAATTTTGCCTCTCTCCCCACAAAGATGTTTAATTTTATGGACCATATTTGACAACCATATAATTTGTTGCATGTTCAACATTTATTCAAGCATATTCATCATGAACCATTAACCAATATAGTACTAACAATGTTAATTTTCTTAGGGCTAGAAGTCTATGTTGTAGATAATTGCATTTTAAAACATTTTCAACATTTTCACCTTGCATTCAACCCATATCATCATAAGAAATTATGTAGAGAGAACATTAGCAATAACAATGCAGTGGAACTTTCATAGGTTTGTCATGATATCTCTATCATAGGTCTTTCATGATACATCTGTCATAGGGATCACCATATTAGCTTCATACCTCTATCATAATCTTTTCTCATTTCATAGGTAAGAAATCCTAAAGATGGCACCATCATACCCAATAACTGAGGCCCATTAGGGTGATATTACACCATAAGACTAAGGCCCATTAGGGAATTGTTACACCACAAGACTCAAGCCCATTAGGTTGTTGTTACAACACAAGATTGAGGTGCAATTTCACAGACCCATAGAATGGAATGATCATTATATCACTGCCAATTAATTATAGGTCTTACTGTGCATTTATTTGAGGCACACAAACCAGGCCTTTTACCCTATAAAATCAATGCAATTTGGATTATTATTGAGAAAAACAAATATATATGTGAAAAATTAAATTATTTAATTGTATTAATATTACTTATGAGTGAAAAAATACTCTCCAAGTTGAATCATTCAATTTTCCCTTGAAATGAAGGTTGGGTGTGCATTTTCATGAAGCAAGCCAAAATTGCCCTACTTCATTTAAAAGCATGGGGGCTTCACGGGGGAGAAATATCATACCACATGGGTTCATATTGGGGGATATATATTGATGAAAAATGGCATAATATATTGGGGGATATATAGGGGGTAAAGGGTTTTTATGTTGGAAAATATAAAAAATGGAGCTTAAAGTTAATGAAACATATAAATGGGTATAAAAAATGTTAATGAAAGAATAGGTACCTACAATATCTAGTGAAAGTAGGGGATTTTTAAATTTGAAAGTTGTATTGGGTCCATATTGGTAGGGGGTTAAGTAATGCGCTTTTTAGAGGGATTTTCCAATATGTAGTCAAATTAAGGGTACTATTTAATATGCCACAAACACACGTGATATGTCATAGGTTCACTAAGTGAATCCCCCCGTGTTTAAAAGCATGCCCATGCTTCATTTATTTTCCAATATGAATGATTCAAATTGTATACTATTTAGTTATTAATTTTAAACACTAATTTTCTTCCAGTAAGTTTCTGTTGTTCACAAACTGTTGACACCTTTGGGGGGACACGGTGAATTACGATTGCCCAACACTTGTTTTTACATTAACTTCAACCTTAAAATCACTAAATTAGAAAAATGTAATTATACTAATGTTACTTATGAGTAAACAAATACTCTCCAAGTTGAATCATTCAATTTGATATTGAAATGAAGGATGGGTGTGCATTTTTGTGAAGCAAGCCAAAATGTCCTTGCTTTACTAAAATGCACGCTCATGTTTCATTTCCAAGCCAATCTCATTGATTCAAATTGTATACTATTTAATTAGTAATTTTGCACACTAATTTTCTTTTAGTCAGTTTCTGTTGTTCACAAATTGTTTCACTTTTGGGGCAACACTGTGAATTGTTCTTGATGCAACACTTTCATTTACATTAACTTCTACCTTCAGATCACTAAATTAGAAAACTTTAGCTGTATTAATGTTACTTATGAGTATGTTGACGGCATTGGAAATCCATCAACCAAGGGGGTCTCCCTAATGTGAAATCTCAATTAGACCTCACACCATTTAGAATAGGAGCCCCATCCAGAGTATCGACCTAGTTTCCGTATATTCTTATAGGCTCTAATTGTCAGCAAGAGAGAGGAATGAAAATGTTCCTTTGAAAAGCAAGTGAGTGTGCCTGGTGAGTGTTCAGTTGTAAGTGTGTCAAGGTTCTTCTACTGCTGAGCGAGAAAAGAAAGTGAACCTCTAAGAGAGAGGTAATAATACCACCTCAGTAGAGACACATGCAACCAAGCAGGATTCGTCTAACTTCCAGCGGAATAGTCCATAAATATGTGATGATCATTACCTCCAATCAATAAGAAAGGTCTATTTAATATCCAACATAACAGTCCACAAGGATGTGATAGCAATAACAACCATTACAACACATTATCAATATGATAAGTACCAAAATAACCAAAATAGTTCAACTACTTTAACACAGATGAAAGAAAACATGAATTACAAACATCCACATAATAGTCTTACAAATATTCATAATCCATGCATGAAGAACTTGTTGGCCATGAGGCTTCTTATATTAAGTAAAATTTCCAAGACAAATGTACACAATGAACACCACTAATTCCAGAAGTGGAGCGTTGGAGCCACTACTTGCTCCCCAAAAGAACTAGCTTGTCTCTCTAATGCCTTGCGGGAGGAGCTAAGGTGAAAAGTATTTGCTCATACAATAAGGGTGTATATATAACTATTGGGGTGATGCTTCACCTCCCTTGTGACTCTTTGACTACCCTCATGACTATTTGACTTCTTATGACTTTTCAACTTTACATGACTCTTCATCTTCTGTACATGTCCTTTGGACTTCCACTTTACAATATATTTTTGAATAAAAAATTACATAATCCACATAAATGATGTGGCAGATGATGACTCATGCCATGATATGGCATGACACTGCTGACATGGAATTCTTGATGATATGGAAATGTCAATCCATTCTTGTTGCTCCTTTATCTTCAATAAGAGATGTGAAATGATTCATCTTCAATAGAGATATGCTTTGTTCTTCATATCCACCCTCGAAATGGTTGTGAATCAGATGGAATATTCATGCAGTCGTGATCTTTGATATTTTATTGTAATCTAGTGTTCCTTTGTCTTCTTGTGTGATGATCATCTTATCTCTTCAGCTCCATATGTGTCTTCTAGCATTTCCTCCTTCTCCGTCTCCTTGTTCATCATCTTTCCATAGCATGATAGAGTACCTTCATCTACAATCCTGTCATGACAAGATGAAATCAATCTGATAAACCCCTAGCCTCAGATGTTGCATGATGATCCACTGACTGAGCTGGGTCAGGCTGAGAGAGAGGCTTAGTGATTGCACAATTGCATGGTTCAGACAGTTAGGGGTGAAGCTTGAGCCTTGAGACTGTGCAATGTGTAGTTCAACATGGATTGGGCAAGGAAATTATGCATTTTGGGAGTCAGTGAGCTACGCTGAGGGGTTTTTCACTGTTTTAGTCAACTACATAGTTTTGGGAGGCAGAGGAGGCCAGGTAACTACAAAATTGTGCAGCTCAAGTGCTCGAGGGTTGGGCTTGAGGTCTGAGACTGTGCAGTTCAAGCCTGGATGGAGGTCAAGATTGCATAGTTTTGGAGGCCAAGGCCTAGGATTGAGCAATGAAATTATGAAATGTGCAGTAATGGAAGGACAAGAGGCTAGGTGACTGCGCAATTCAGGAGCTCATGACTAAGGCTTGAGGACTAAGACTATGTAATGCACAATGATGGCTTGGATGGAGAGAAATATTTGGATGGAGAGAAATATTGTGCAATTATGAGAGTTAGGGGTTGGGCTTGAGCACTGAAGTTATGAAATGCATAGATATGGGAGGAAGATACTGCTCATTACATAGTTCTAGGAGACAAGGTTGCTGCTTGAGGACTACTACTATGCAGTGCGTAGTTCAGGGAGTCTGGATGAGGCTGAATGGCCTAGTTAGGATTTTTCCAATTTTGACTAAGTGTGGGATCAGTGAGAGGAAGTTGAATAAAAGAAACAATTGAACATGATCATACACTTAGTTCACTTGATGACACAACATAGGACACTCAAAAAACAGGAACAACATACTTTCCTCAATGCAACAACATTGCAACAAATCATTCCAAGTGCGACACTAAAGATACACTTTGCAACGGAACTTGTGTGACAATGCATGAAACTTTGAAAATGAGTGAAGAACATGTCTACATGATAATAAAAACTCATTATCACAAATATTTCCCCTTGAAACAAACAAAAAATCCACTTTACTCAATAAGTGACAATTCCCATGCCAAAAGACGACACTTGCTATATGAAATAAAAGTGCAAACGACACTTGCAATATGTGAACGACGGTGAAAAGAACACATTATAGGGTGAATATAACATGAAAATGGCACTAATTAAAGATAAATAAAGTGAAATTGATAAGAGAAAACATGATAATGACACTTGTGAAAAAAAAGGTGCGCGAAGTGACAATGTGAAAAATACACTGAAATAGATGTACAATCACATCTAGAAGTGAGAAACTGTTGATGTGAGTGTGCATTGACTGTCGACATGGATTCAAAATCGCAAAGGAATAGTCTTAACAGATTGTGCTGTCCTTGTTCAAGCTTGCATAAAATAATGCACTCATGCACTTGTTACAAACTAAGCATGTGTGATCAAGTGACTTCGACACTTCCAATCCAAGAAGGGAGCTCAAAAGCATCAATTGACTGAGAAGTGAATACAAAACAACTAATCATGAGATTGATAGTAGCTCCTAAATTCGAGTGTAGGAAATTCTTTGGAGGATGTTTGGCACAATAACAACACTTGGTGACACACTGTTACAACTCCAACTTCTCTACCTTGGTCAATTCTTTCATGTTGAATCTATTTTTTCAGGGAGTATTGATTCATCATTGATATTACCATGGATTCCCCATTTACCTTGTGCATAAACATAGTCCCCTTTATTCCTTTACTCAGTTAAAAAAAACATAAGGTTAATTATCACACAATTTTTCGAATAGGAAAGTGTAATGAAGTTTGCAAGATTTACATTTTCAGAGTGTAGTTTTTCATCTCTGGTGTTGCTCCACTGTCAGTGGGGTTGGATAGTACCCTGATGGAGTTAGTTTAGGAACAAAAACGTTGCTCCACTACCAGTGATCTTGTATATTACCCCGACGGAGTTGCTTTCTTTACCTCTCTGTGCAGGAATCCTTTATCTCCTTTCACCTTTATTTATTTATTTATTTATATTGGATTGTGCATTGAAACTTATTTATTTCATGGGTGGAAGGGGGATCCTAACTTATTGAGAGAAGGAGAGGTTGTCCCTTCAGAGAAGCCTATATAAGGCATATGCTATTAGTTTTCTTGTTTATCTTTTCCCTTTTCCCTTCTCTACTTGATTAGATAAGCCTGAAAACACCAAAACATAAAAGACAAGTGTAGGCATGAGGTTTCCCAGAATAAATGTGGCAATCATGGTTCCACACAAGGATTTCCTAACACAAGGATTGTATTTTCCATCAGAACATCATCGACCAAAAGGTGTAACCAAGACAAGGAAGAAGGATGGAGAGGTATCCAAATGTTGTAGTGTCACAAAGACCTTCTCTATTTTTCCACATTTTTCTTTCAAGGCTAAATAGTACACCCTTCATGCAAAGTCTTATCAACAATAAAAAAAGGAAATGACATGACACAAAAAGGAAGCGAAACCAAAGCACAAACAAAGGAGGCTAAACCAAACATGATGAAAGACATAAGTAAGAAAATATAAGAAAGACTAAAGAGAACAAGTGTAGAATGAGTGCAAGAGAGGGGGAAACTATAATGCATCTAATCCTACTCCTAACCTAACAGCTAGAAGGTTAGGGTCACATATAATGAAATTTCCAATTAAGCTACTGTATTTTTTCTTGACCTACAATGAGAAAGACACAATCAATTAAAACATAAATAAAGTAATGTGAAAAAGAAAAGATGAGAGCTTCAAGAACTTTCACAACAAAAGGAAGGTATTCCATGTGGGAAGGAAGATGTGTCACAACCACTACTTTTATCCAGTTCACATTCTTATGTTTTTTACGGAAACCATAATAAAAAAAATCTCGAATAGTTCTTGCGAATGCACCTTCTTCTGTGTCATCTTGCTTTGCAAGCAAGAGAAAAGGTTAAAACCTATTCTTTGGAACAAAGCTTGCCAAGTAAGATTGCTCCAACCATTCGAAAATTGGATCATGAAATTCGAAACAATCCTCTTGAAAATCATTAATAATTTGAAAGAATGAATCTTCAATTAAAAGCGCAGGATAAGGATGAGAATATTGTGAGGGAAAATAGATTGAATCATATTACGAAGGCTTGTCAAGATAATGAGGACCTGACATAACCATCAACAAATGTTGGAGTGCCTTAGTTGTTTGACAAGTATCCGAATGGTGACATAAACCATATAGATTAATAAATGTGAAACAACTTTCATCAAATATATTGGTGGGAAAATTATAAAGCAAATGACAGTTAATATTATGATCAGATGGACCGATTAATGCATCAGATTCCCAAGTAGTAGTTAATGAAGATAAATCAATTTTAACAACTTTGTGAATGCTCTGAAGAATCAAACCAACTTCCTCACTATTCGAATGTGACAAATCATTTTTCTATAATTGGTGACACACTATACAAGCATTGTAAACATCGAAACAATTTAAAAGGGGTGCCAACACAACAAATACAAGAGACTAGTAAGGGCATAGTGAACGAAGAAGAATTTGATTCACATAATAAATCATGCATTCATTCTCACTCAAGAGGTTTTCAGGTGCTATTAAGAACATGATTCATGATATGATATTCACAAGGTAAACTAGGAGCCACTTATCATGAAATAAATCTGATAGGTATGATTCCTTTGGCCAAAGATGATCTTTGAGGTGATCAACTTCACAGTTCCATGACTTTAAGATACATGAACGTTCCAAACTTGAGTTTGATGCAAGATATTTGAAAGAAGATGAATCAACTGAAGAATGTTCTTGAATCCTATCAGAAGTGAAATATTGAAAATTTGGAAAATTACATCCGAAATACCAAACATATTTCAAAGAGAAATTTACATCAAGAGAAACCATGCAAAGAGAAGGTTTGTGTGAGAGAAACCATATTTGACTTAGTTCGAGGGGCTTAAAAAAGTCGTGAGATCTTGATATAACCATCAACGAAAGTTGAAGTGCCTCAACTTCCCGAAAGTACCATAACTTTCAAGGATTGTAAAATCATATCCTAAAGATTGAACTAGACCGTGCATGGCATGAGGATAACTGGTACCACTAGTTTCAATAAGACCACTGCTCACCGGATGGCAACCATCTTTGTCACTGGCTTGAACATATTTTTCAACTTCAACAACCAAATTACTCAAGTTGAAAGATTCATTTGATTGCAAATCTAAAGATGTATGAATAAGAGAAATTTCATGAGTAGGATGGTTTGGAGAGTTGTCTTCATGCAATGGAAGGGATGATGAGGGATGGAAAGAGTACACAATGATTTTATTGTTTTCATTTTCATCATGGATAATATCACCACCTTCTGTCAATTGAGAAGTTAACTAATTAGATGAAGAACTTGAAGAGCATGGAGTATCTCCATCACATGTAGATGCATCACAAACGGTAGAGCACAAAGGATAGTGAGATGAAGAGGAAGTTTTGATAAGGACATCTTATTTGACATAATCATATTCAAGATCTAAATTAAAGTCTTTACGAGAAATTGAAAGATCAGATGATGCACTTGGGCATTCATGATCGCATACATCAACAAAGTCATCATCATCAGAATGATTATTTTCTAAGGCTATGGATTGAGTGAAAGAATTGATTACATGTGATTCACTACTGAGATTAGTAGATTGAAAGTGATCCAAGAATGGAAGAACATGATCTTTACATGGAGGATTTTAAAAAAGAGAAGAAAGATTGAAAGCATATTCACGTTCCTGCTCTTGTATCTGTGTAATGTGTCTACCTAGTATCAAATTGCAATTTGAACCAACAATTCAAAAATCAAGAGAGTGTGAAAAACTAGCTGGTGGATCTGATTGATTGAGCCGATTGTAGTACAAAGAGTCATGGCACGTAGACGATAGAGGATAATAAAAATATACATCAGATTCGAGACTAGAGTTATGAATAGTAACATCATATTGTAGAATGGAGTTAGTCTTCACCATGGGCTTCATGATCCATTTTGGGATTTCCTCCATTAAATCTGACTCATAAAAAGTGGAATAAGAATGAGAAGATGGATTAGGAATTCGATTAGCATATCTCCCAACTTTATTATCATCGCAAGGAGGCAACCACATCAAAACTAAAAAGGGAGGAGGACAAGGAACAAAAAGAATCATATATTCCTCCTCTGAAATTAGAGGTGTCATGATTTACAAGAGTTGGGGAAGTAGAAACATCAGGAGGTTAAGATTCACTGAGCAGAGAGATGTGAACCAAATGCTCAAATATTTGCTTAAAAAAATCTCAATATATGTCTTCTTTAGGAAATTCATAACAAAGGTGAATGAATTGATTAGAGAAATCCTCAACTGATTCATTAGGCTTCATTCTTAACTGATTGATTCTTTTAATAACATCTCGGTAATCATACCTATTGAAGGCTTGATAAATCTCCTTAAGGAAATGATGAAAATAATGGATGGAAGAAAATGGTAAGGTATGACACCATCGATTAACACAACCTTCAAGGGTGAGGAAGAAACCCGCACAAGCAAAATCTTCATCATTGATTTCATAATGTTCACAAAATTTAATAAAATTAGAAATGTGTTCGGTTATGGATGTTCAATCGTCGCCATTAAATTTAAATTGAGACAAGTGATAAAGAGGCTCATTGGGGATGAAAAATTTATTGGGGATAGGTTGGAAAAACACCCTGGGAGTATTATTTAAGGACAATCCATCTATGATAAGAGATTCAAAATAGACTCAACAAGAAAAACTTGTCATCTCGCCCTCCTTCTAGTGCCATTTTATTGATGGTGCTAGAAATCCGTCAACCAAGGGGGTTTCCTAATGTGAAGTCCCAATTATACCTCACACCATTTGGAATAGGATCCCCATCTGGAGTATCGTTTTGGTTTCCATGTATTCTTATAGATTTTCCTTGGCTCTAAATGTTACCAAGAGAGAAGAATGCAAATGTGCCTTCAGAAAGCAAGTGAGTGTGCCTGGTGAGTGTACGGTTGTAAGTGTGCCAAGGTTATTCTATTGTAAATGGGGAAAATAAAGTGAGTCTCTGAGAGAGAGGTAATAGTAGCACCCTAGTAGGGACACACAACCAAAAAGGATCCATCTAACATCCAGCGAAATAGTCCACAATGATGCAATGGTCATTACAACCAATCAACAAGAAAGATATTTCTAATATCCAATGGAATAATCCACAAGGAAGTGACAACAATAGCAACCATTACAACACATTCTCAATATGATAAGTACCAAAATAGATGAAATAGTTCAACTGATTTAGCACAAATGAAAGAAAACATGAAATGCAAACATCCATAGAATAATCTTACAAATATTCATAATCCATGGATGAAGATAGTGTTGGCCATGAGGCTTATGATATCAAGTAAAATTTCCAAGATACATGTACACAATGAACACCACTAGCTCTAGTAGTGGAGCATTGGATCCACTATTTTCTCCCCAGAAGAACTAGCTTGTCTCTCTAATTCCTCGTGGGAGGAGCCAGGGTGAAAAGTCTTTGCTCATACAATGAGGGTGTATATATAACCAATGGGGTGATGCTTCACCTCCCTTGTGACTCTTTGACTACCCTCATGACCATTTGACTTCTTATGACTTTTGAACTTTACATGAATCTTCATCTTCTGTACATGTACTTTGGACTTCCACTTTGCAATATATTTTCGAATAAAAATTACATAATTCAAAAGAATGATGTGGCATATACGACTCAAGACAAGGCATTGCATGACACTGCTAGACCAATGAGTGGGTCTAGCAACAAACTTAATAAACTAACATACACTTTCATAATTTATGTTTAACAAATATAGAGAGAGAGAGTGGCCTACCTCACTCCAATGCTAATCGCTCAATCCTTTGGAGATGACTTTGATTCCTTTGCTTCCAGGCTCGCTCCTTGTTCTTCATGCCCGAGTACCTGTAAGAAATATCAAAGAGAAATACAAGGTACAAGAGCATATATAGCATATCTCAAGCATAAACTAATTAATAGATCAAGGAGTATTAAGCTAAAAGAATAAACATTCACACAATTACAGAAAGTGAACGTCAGATGTAAATATTAATAAGCTAAAAAGGGAAGAATACAACCTATGCCTTGATGTTGGAGACCTCCTTTTGGTGTATGTCCAAGTACAAGAAAACACTCTTCAAACACTCCTTCTTTGGGTTAGAATGGGCAGCATTTGGGCATAATATCAGTATAGGAATGCAGGAAATCAAAGAACAACCATTTGGGGATGGAAGGGATTTGATTTATAGGAAGGGAGAGGGAGTTAAGGATCCACAAAAGAGGGAGGAAGGTCCACATCTCAAAGGGAAGGCCCATAAAGATAATATCAAGAGATTCAAATGGGAGAGCTCAACCATATCTAAGAAAACCAATATCCAACTCACCGTTCTCGAAGTTTCTAGCATACGAAGCTTCTCCCTCATTTTGGGAAAAACTCCCAGAAGAGGTTCAATGTGGTTTTCATATCAAAACCCACGTTGGCAGCACTAAGGTAAAGTAGTGCAGCATACCATTAGCATAGGCAAGTAGTGGAACAAAGAGTGCTTGTCCTAAAAATTAGGGTTTTAGCTAACCTTCTCTAGAATTGACTCAGGGTAGTTTTCCTTTGGTTTTTCAAGGATGTTTTAGCTTGTATATCATGATGGATATACTTCACAGTTTTCAACGTTTTGGAACTCCAAGATATGGAACAAGAAGTGATCAGGAGGGTGACAAAATACTGTGTAATATATGCCCCCTAAAGTGTGAAGGCAAAACAGGGAGTGATGGTTGAGATTCTTTACAAGTTAGGGAAAGGACTATAACAACACTGTTAAGGGACGTGAAAATCAAGCATATATATATATATTTGACATCTCTGATAAACATGCTCAGTGATACATGAATAAGCATCTAATGATACATGAATATATGGCATGGACGCAACCATAAAAATAGAAGGGATCATTTGCATGGATCCACGGTATGGTCGCAACCATCCGAATAAAGAGGATCATATATATGGACCTGCGGTATGGTCACAACCATCTATACAAAGGAAATCATGTGTACAATCATGAATAACTCATAACTCCACACAACCTGGATTTTAGTAGACAGAATCCAAGGTCTTGCTCTTTGTCTCGACCCCATCAATGTATGAATCCTAACATGTAAATAGATGTGTCGAAGTTGAACATGATAGAAAACCACTTGATTAACGGTCAATGATATAAATAGTTAACAAGCATGAGAGAAACCACCAATAATGACAATGGCTCTCAAGGTAAAATCATCACAATCCACGAATATGAATAATGAAGCCGGAGTCGAACAACCATGGAATCATTTGATCGAAGGTCAATGATGTAAACCTGTCATCAAACATAGAGAACTTGCCATTGAGGCATGCCAGCTCTAAGGTACTGGAAGGGAGTTTATATATAATCTTCCAGGATAATAAGCTGAAGTCGATAGGAAGTGATCCATTGAAGGAGGGCCATAATGAATCCTACATCATTGACATGAAACAAAGGACATGGTAGAGTAGATACATTTGATTAAGGACTATGGCAGAAATTCAGACAATGTATAAGCAGTAAAGAACTGTAGATAAGAATTCTCTTGAACATATTAGTGACACGACTCCAGAGTCTGGCAACATTTGACTCAACATAGGATCAGAGGTCATGATGAAAAGCAATAATCAGATGAGAGGCAAAAATGGATTTCCCAAACCTAGGAAGGGAAGTAATGTAGTGAGGATAGCCCAAACCTGACACGAGCAACAAATGAGTGCCATGTTCAAGAAATACATGCTTCCTTTACAAAATACAAGAGATGACCACTTTCACTTTTTTCCCCACCATTTCTAGTGAGTACCCCATTATTTTTTTGTCACAAGATTGATGGGGATAACATATGCTTTCCATGTAAGTTCATCCTTCAGATGAATCCATCCTAGTAAGTTTTACGAGCCCTAGGAAGGATAAACTCGGTCTCATCATGGTGACAATTCCGCGTCGTTTACGTTTTATGAGTTTGACAGAGGTGAAAATCAACATCTTTTTCATGTTTGGAGAGTTTGAAAAAGAAGCAGAAAAGGAAACTCAAAATTTCCCTTTTCATAAATCATCTCTTAAACTTGAAAATGTAGAAAACAATATCCAAGAGAACCTCTTAGCCATGTATGACTAAGGTATTCCTTTTTCGTACAATTGTCTATCTTAGTTCGGAAAAAGGTTAAACTTATACTGAGTATACGTCTTTTAATTTACTTATATGAGTTTGAAAAGACAAGTGCTCAACAATATTTTCATATTTCAAGAGTCAGAAAAGAGCTAAGAGATGAAACCTCATGGAGGAACGAGTGGTATAAAAGGATAGCAACTAGTTCCAGTCATGATGGAATTGCTCAAAACATATAAAGGTCAAGAGGCTCGCTAATAAGACCACTCATTACAGATGTTCCCCAGGCAAGTGTAAAACAACCAAGTGAAATCGTATGATTGGCCAAAGAGATGGTGATGATGAAATAAAAAAAAAGAAGGCTCATCCAGAAAAATAGGTTGACAAAGACAACAATCACGAGAGGTAAAGTGGGAATGGTTTCATTTTTACACAAGATTTAATCATGAGAAACTATGCTTGAGGATACTTGAAGATGGTTTCATTTTTTCACAAGATTAAAACATAAGAAAAACTATGCTTGGATTTGGTTTCATTTTTACACAAGCTTTGAATGGAAATAAACTATGCTTGGATTTGGTTTCATTTTTACACAAGATTGAAATGGAAACAAAATATGCTTGGGTTTGGTTTCATTTTTGAACAAGCTTGAAACAAAGATAAACTATGCTTAAGATGAGTTTTCATGCTCCCAACATAATGACTCAATTCGAGGTACATGCCCCCCAAGCTTCATTTTGTTCACCGAAGCAAACTATTGGTTACTAACAGGTGGATGGAATGCAGGTTCACTTATGAGATCAAGTGAAAGACTCGACCGAGATTTTACGAGATATAATCAAAGACTCAAATTGGAGGGGATCTATTTCGTTTGTTAACGAGCTTGACACAGGAAAATAACCATGTTTATGACACCTTGTTTCATTTTTTACCGAGCTCGACACAAGTAAAGGAACCATGCTCATAACCTATTTCATTTTTTAACGAGGTTGACATAGTAAAATAACTATCCTCACAGGGACCTATTTCATTTTTTAACGAGGTTGACATAGTAAAAGAACTATTCTCATGATCCTTATTTAATTTTTTAACAAGCTCAACACAAGACGAGGAACTCTGATCCAATGTCTTTGATCATGGACCAAAAGAGGCCATGGCTTCCAAGAGGTTCTTATCAGATGGGAGAACAATGTTGTAGAAGGGATACATGTCCAAGTATCCAATGGAAAAATCGGGCTCCAATGCCCCTAGTACACGGCGCACTATATCACCTACTAAATCATCAGTAGATGTGGGCATGGAAAAGGTGGTCACGTAATTAACTTGTGGCTGGGGGTGATACTGCTTACAAATAAAAACCACTGAGGGATGATGGTTGATTGGGAGTTGATTTAGGACTAATGAATATAATATGATCAATTATCACAATGCTTACTTCATGTGGGAAACACGTCACTCGAAAGAGAGAAGAAATAAGAGCTCCCATGATGCAAACATAGTCATGGCCAAGGAGTAGACTAAAATCCAATGGGCCTTGGACAACCATCACGTCTATATAGGTAGTATTTCCTCCCAAATTAATAGGTTACTTAGGAAGGACACCTAATGATTGAATGGTTCCTCTGTTAAAAGCTAACAAATTCTAGGTGACAAGGACAAGTTGCGGAGAACTTAAAACTTTCCAAGTAGTTGAGGACAAAATACTAACAAATGCACCCTTGTCTATGAATATGCTAGGTACGACCATATTATAAGCCTGTACTTTGATCTAGAAATTCACATAAGATAGAAGACGATATCCTTCCAGTCGAATCCAATCAAAAGAAGTGACTAAACTACTCAGAGGGGGTGTCCTAGGAATGTGAGAGTTTCTCTCTTGAGTTATGGGAACAAGAGAACTATTCTCATGCACCTCAGGAACGGGAGGATTTCCCTTCAGTTCATTTGAAACTGAACATACTAGAAGAACCTAAGAGGTATGAGGTTCACTCTCTACTTGAAATGTATGGTTAACTAAAGGTGGAGTTAGTTTTACCATTGTCTCAACCAATGGTTGGTCAAGAATGGACTCACGAGACTATATTTAAGGGAGAGTGGGGTTGACCAAAGATGACTTTTGATCAATCACTAGAGAAAGTAGTGGAGGATCAAGGGAAAGATTTCGATAAGTAGCCAGAAGACGAGGTTGGGAAGCATTAATATTTTCCAACTCTTTGGAAGCTTTATCCATAAGAGGACAAAGGTGAATTAGATGATTAACTTCACACAACTTGCAAGGGAATTTGATTTTTCCCTTTTTCCCATGAGATTTACTCTTACTAGTTGAGGTTTTGTCACTAGCATGAACTCCAGAGGTTGATGACAAAGGTCGATGTGAACCTCTGGACCACACTTCTAAGACTTTGGGAATACCAGGACAATTCCTACGAAGGTGCTCACCCGTACATAGCATGCAAGGGAATTTCACTTTCTGGGGCTGATTGGAAGATGTTTGTTCATTAGTTGCATCAGTAACAATAGTTTTTTGGTTGCCCCCTTGCTTATTTTGCTTCTTCTTCTTCATCCTCTTCTTCTTCTTCATATCTTCATGATTACTAGAATCTAGATTTTCACCAGGCGAAGAAGACGAGGGGTCAACTTTAGGATCAACACAAGGTTGATTTTGTTCAGGTGGAGGAGAACTAAGTTGAAAATTAGTTTGGACATTTGGAATCACTGAGGCTGAAAATAACCAAACTGACAAACCAATGGTAAAACCAGGAAGGGAAAACATTTCCATATAGGGAGCACCAACATTTCCAAAAGAAGAAAAAGGAATAGGATTCTCGTGAGGGGGGTTTCCTTCGTTGGTAGACTTAGGAAATGTTTCCATTAGTATCAACCTAAGATCTACTAAGGAGTATTTCCACAAGAAGGATGTTTTTCATGGTCAATTAATTGATTTTAGAAATTAACAAAAGAAAATAATAAAAAGGGGTAAGCTAGGCAAGGGGGTTTACCAAGTATCTGTGAACCACTATATACACCTTAGCCGAAACCAAGGATTTAGCGTATGACAGCCAATTTCCTCGAATTCTATGTTTAGTGTCTTACGTCTACAAGGCGACTGACTCGGTTACTTGTGGCTAAAGGATAACAACCTACTGGGGTCTCCCAATATATATGTGATGGTATGGGGATCATGCATAACCATTCGATGAGAGTATTCCCATATACTTGCCATACATGGAGTGCCTCTGATATACCTGAGAGTACTAGAGAACTATCCTATATACTTCCGTATGTGGAACGAGGTTTCATCCTCGGGATACAATAATGGAAGATAAAAAAAACTGCTAGGTTTATAGACACCAAAACATGTCTTTAGCCTAGACCTCTAAATGTTTGTGTTTAGTTCCATATGATCCTTAGATTGATTGAGTAAATTTTAATGTTTATCATGAATTATGTTTCAATTTCAGGCTCAAAACGATGTCACATGAATACCTAAGATGCAACTATATGAGAAAAGGAAACTTTCCACTTCGATGAAAGCTAGACTAATCATGGGAAGAGGTTTCAATCAATAATGCCTCAAACAAAATGCATCAAGGAAAATGTCTTTTACTAAATTTCACTTTTGTCTTCCAAAATCAAGGCCAAAAGTAAAAATTCTTTTCACTTTCACTATCCTAAATGCAACTTTTTGAAAGAAAAATGATTTTACTTTACTAAGATGCACTTATATGAATTATGATTTTATTTTATGTTTGAATGATTTGATGCACCTAATATAGTCTTTAGCTCTAAATCACTGAAAAATGTGATCTATTTTCAATGATAAATCTCAAAAAATAACTTTTCAAAACTAATCTAATGCATTTTCCTGAAAAGTAAATTTTGAATGACAAGCTAAAACAAATGCAAAATGATGTTTTCAATGATTTCCACAGAAAAACACTCAATCAATCGGTAAAACCAACATCTCAATGACACCAAAAAGTAGCAAGCAATGACCCATTGACTAGAAACCCTAGAATTCAATCATATTTCACTTCAAAGCCAATGAGACAAATTTTGCAAATTAATCAAGACAATCAATCAAAAACACTGACAAATCCAAGCATACAGGATGGGAAAACACCTCAGGGGCCAAGACACACTAGATTCTAAGGCAGAAACCCTAAAATTTTTCACAATCAAGGATTAATTCTACTTTATATAGCAAAACATGTGCTGGAAAGGTCATCAACGCTACTTTTCATAGCAAAACTCATGCTGTCAGCACTACTTTTCATAGCAAAACACGTGCTGGTCTTCAGCAAAGTTAAACAGTGGAAGACAAGGTTTTTAGCGCGACTATACAGGTAAAAATCGACATTGCCAGCGTGACTGTCATTGATAAAACTAGTGCTAAGCAAGGAATATGGGAAAAAACAAAAAATATTTCAAAAAAAAAACTAGACTTAGCACTCTAAGGAAATAATATGTGGGAAATATCCTTTCCAATGATGGGTAACATCTTTATTGTCTGGGAGCTTTGGAACATATATTTTCTTGTCTGGTGAAAATTTGACATATCTTCTCCTATCTGGTGGTAATGGGTGGTCCTTTCTTATCTTCTCAGCTAGTGATGGGGTCAAAAGCAATCTAGACTCAACACTCTAAGGAAATAATCAGTGAATGTGGAGACCTATACGTGCTCAAACTAAGAACTCGATGGTTGGTCAAACTAATCAAGAGATTAGATAAATAAAGAGATTGAAGAGGCTATATCTTCCCCAGTGTAGTCACCATTTTGTTGTGAAGGTAAATCCCCTTTGTGGATAAAGACAATCTCTCTAGCCCAATGAGTGGATCTAGCAACAAACTTAACAAACTAACATACACTTTCATGGCTTATGTTTAACAAATGCAGAGAGAGAGTGGCCTACCTCAATTCAATGCTAATCACTCAATTCTTTGGAGATGACTTTGATTCCTTCACTTCCAGGCCCACTCCTTACTTGTTCTTCACATCCAAGTACCTACAAGAAAGATCAAAGAGAAACAAAAGGTACAAGAGCATATATGGCATATATCAAACATAAAATACTTAATAGATCAAGGAGTATTACCCTAAAAGCATAAACATTTACACAATTTTGGAAAGTGAACATCAGATTTATATATTAATAAGCTAAAAATGGAAGCATACAACCTATTCCTTGAGGTTGGAGACCTCATTTTGGTGGTTATCCAAGTCCAAGAAAATACTCTTCAAGCACTCCTTCTCTGAGTTAGAATGGGCAGTATTTGGGCATAATCTCAGTATAGGAATGCAGGCAATCAATGACCAACCATTTGGGGATGGAAGGTAGTTGATTTATAGGAAGGGAGAGGGAGTTAGGGATCTAAAAAAGAGGGAGGAAGGTGCAAATACCAAGGGAAAGGCCCATAAATATAATATCAAGAGCTCCAAATGGGAGAGCTCGACCATATCTACAACAACCAATATCCAACTCATTGTTCTCTAAGTTTCTAGCATACAAAGCTTCTCCCCCATTTTGTCAAAACCTGCTAGAAGAGGTTCAACACGTGTTTTCATATCAAAACCCGTGCTGGCAGTGCTAGGGTAAAGTAGTGCAACTTGCCATCAGAATGGGCAGGCAGTGGAGTGAAGAGCGTTAGCCATAAAAATTAGGGTTTTAGCTAACCTTCTTCAGAATTGAATCGGGGCAGTTTTCCTTTGGTTTTTTAGGGATGCTTTTGTCTGTATATCATGATGGATATACTTCAAATTTGTCAAAATTTTTGCACTTTGGGATATGGAACAATAAGTTAAGAGGATGTATGAAAAAATACTATGTAATAGAGACCTCACATTACAATGTGTTAAGAGAAAAGGTTGCTTCTTGAGGACCGAGACTGCAAAGTTTAGGGGGGATGGATGAGGCTGAGTGGCTCGGTCGAGAGTTTCTCCAATTTTGGCTAAGTGTTGGATTAGTGAGAGGAAGTTGAATAAATGAAAGACTTGAACATAATCACACACTTAATTCACTTGAAAACACAACAAAAGGAGCTCAAAACACTTGAACAATAGACTTTCCTCAATGCAACAACATTGCGATAGCCCATTCGAAGTGAGACACTAAAGATACACTTTGCAATGACATTGATGAAACTTGTGCGATAGTGCCTAAAGCTTTGGAAATGGGTGTGAAATATGTCTAAATGATAAGAACAACTCATTTTCACAAATATTTCCCCTAGAAACAAACCAAAACTCCAATTTACATGGTAAGAAAAAATTCCCACGCCATTAGATGACACTATGCAATGTGCAGTGCTGGCTTGGCTGGAGAGAAAGATTACATAGTTTTGAAACTCAAGGGCTAGGCTTGAACAATGAGGTTGGGAAATGCATAGTTCTAGGAGGCATAGAATTTTGTGAAGGTAAATCCCCTCTTAACACAACGTCAACCTCTCTAGCCCAATGAGTGGGTCTAGCAACAAACTTAACAAACAAACATACACTTTCATAGTTTATGTTTAACAAATGCAAAGAGAGAGTGGCCTACCTCACTCCGATGCTAATCGTTCAATCCTTTGGACATGACTTTGATTCCTTCACTTCTAGGCTTGCTCCTTACTTTTTCTTCACGCCCGAGTACCTGAAAAAAATATCAAAGAGAAATACAAGGTACAAGAGCATATATAGCATATATCAAACATAAGATACTTAATATATCAAGGAGTATTAAGCTAAAAGCATAAACATTTACACAATTATGGAAAGTGAACATCGGATGTATATATTAATAAGATAAAAAGAGAAGAATACAACCTATGCCTTGATGTTGGAGACCTTATTTTGGTGTGTGTCCAAGTCCAAGAAAAGTCTCTTCAAGCACTCCTCTTGGTTAGAATGGGCAGCATTTGGGCATAATATTAGTATAGGAATGCAGGAAATTAAAGAACAATAATTTGGGTATGGAAGGGATTTGTTTTATAAGAAGGGAGAGGGATTTAAGGATCCACAAAAGAGGGAGGAAGGTCCACACCTCAAAGGGAAGGTCCATAAAGATAATATCAAGAGATTCAAATGGGAGAGCTGGACCATATCTACAAAAACCAATATCCAACTCACCGTTATTGAAGTTTCTAGCATACGAAGCTTCTCCCCCATTTTGGGAAAACCTGCCATAAGAGGTTCAATGCAATTTTCATATCAAAACCCACACTGGCAGCACTAGGGTAAAGTAGTGCAACTTGCCATCAGTACGGGTAGGCAGTGGAACAAAGAGCGTTGGCCCTAAAAATCAGGGTTTTAGCTAACCTTCTTCAGAATTGACTCAGAATAGTTTTCCTTTGGTTTTTCAAGGATGTTTTTATTTGTATATCATGATGGATATACATCACAGTTTTCAACATTTTGGCACTTCAGGATATGGAACAAGAAGTGATCAGGAGGTGTGACAAAATACTATGTAATAGATGCCCCCTAAAGCATGAAGGAAAAACAGGGAGTGATGATTGAGATGATTTACAAGTTAAAGCAAGGAATATAACAACACTGTTAAGAGATGTGAAAATCAAGAAAATGTATATATATACATATACATATCTGAAATATCTGATAAACATGCCCAGTGATACATGAATAAGCATCTAATGATACATGAATCCATGATATGGATGCAACTGTCCGAATAGAAAGGATCATGTGCATGGATCCCTGATATGGTCGCAACCATATGAATAAATATGATCATATATATGGACCTGTTGTTTGGTTGCAACCATCCATATAGAGGAAAACATGTGTGCAATCATGAATAACTCATAACTCCACACAACCTTGATTTTAATAGACATAATCCAAGGTCTTTCTCTCCATCTCGACTCTATCAATGTACAAATTCTAACATGTAAATAGATGTGTCGAAGTCAAAAATGATAGAAAAGCACCTGATTAGCGGTCAATGATATAAACAATTAAAAATCACGAGAGAAACAACCAATAACGACAATGGATCTCAAGGTACAATCAACACAATCCATGAATGTGAATAATAAAGTTGGAGTCGAACACCCATGGAATCATCCAATCAAAGGTCAATGATGTAAACCTATCATTGAATGTAAAGAACTTGCCATTAAGGCACACAATATCTAAGGTACTGGAAGGGAGTTTATATATCATCTTCTTGGATAATGAGCTGAAGTTGACAGGAAGTGATCCATCGAAGGAGGGCCACAATGAATCCCACATCATCGACACAAAACAAAGGATGTGGTAGAGTATATATGTGTGATTTAGGAATGTGGTAGAAATTCAGACAATGTATAAGTGGTAAAGAACTACAGATAGGACTTCTCTTGAACATATCAACGACATGACTCCAAAGTTTGGAAACATTTGACTCAACATAGGATCATAGGTCACAATGAAAAGGTATAATTAGATGAGAGGAAAAAATGGATTTCCCAAACTAAGGAAGGAAAGTAATGTAGTGAGGATAACCCAAACCCAACACAAGCAACAAATGAGTGCCATGTTCAAGAGCGACATGCTACCTTTACAAAATACAAGAGATGTTCACTTTAACTTTTTCCCCCACCATTTCTAGTGAGTACTCCATTATTTTTTATCACAAGCTTATGGAGATAAAATATGCTTGCCATGTAAGTTAATCCTTCGGATGAATCCATCCTAGTAAGTTTTACGAGCCCTAGGAAGGATAAAACCAGTGTCATCACGGTGACAATTCCTGCATCATTTACGTTTTATGAGTCTGACGGAGGTGAAAATCAACATCTTTTTCATGTTTAGAGAGTTTGAAAAAGAAGCAGAAAAGGAAACCCCAAAGTTCCCTTTTCAAAAATCATCTCTTAAACTTAAAAAGTAGAAACCAATATCCAAGCGAACCTCTTAGCCATGTACGACTAAGGTATTCCTTTTTCGTACAATAGTCTATCTCAGTCCGAAAAAGGGTTAAACTTATACTGAGTAGACATCTTGCAATTTACTTCTACGAGTTCGAAAAGACAAGTGCTCAACAATCTTTTCATATTTCAAGAGTCATAAAAGAGCTAAAAGATGAATCCTCATGGAGGAACGAGTGGTATAAAAGGATAGCAACTAGTTCCGGTCATGATGGAACTGCTAAAAATATATAAAGGTTAGGAGGCTAGCTAATAAGACCACTCATTACAGATGTTCCCAAGGCAAGCGTAAAAAAAACCAAGTGAAAGCATATGATCGACCAAAGAGATGGTGATGATGGAATTAAAAAAAAGAAGGCTCATCCAGAAAAATAGGTTGATAAAGACAACAATCACGAGAGGTAAAGTGGGAATGGATTCAATTTTGCACAAGATTTAATCATGAGAAAATATGCTTGAGTATACTTGGAGATGGTTTCATTTTTTCACAAGATTGAAACATGGGAAAAACTATGCTTGGATTTGGTAAGGCTACACGGGCATCCAAACCCTTATCGCTGACATCAGGTTGCTACTTACTACTACTAGAGGGGACAAAACCTTATTCAGTTTCAAGTGGCGAGCAAACTACTTATGGAGGGGACATCAGGTCACTACTTACTAATTCATCGGGGAAAAAGACGCTACTCATGGGGAGCCGTAAAGCATCCAACAACCATGGGACCCTAAAGACAGACATAAGACAAAGTAGCCATAAAGCTATATAAATAACCCAAGCTAGCCTTATTCTCTTAGGAAAGGAACATGCTTAGGACAGAATAAGGATATCTTCTATCTTCAAGGCTAGGTGTGGTTAGAAAAATCAATAGAAGGAAGAAGCTCTTCAAGGTGTGGTGTGGTCATGAAGAGGTAGGTTAGTTGATTAGTTGAAGAGGTGTTTTCTAGAATAGTTTGAGGGGAAGGAAGAAATCAAATCAAATCAATAGGAAGGGGTGGTTAGACGTGCCCACATACATGTTCTACTTCCGCACACACGATATCACGCGTATACACACACACACAAACACACAAAAAAGGGAGGAAGGTGCAAATCTTAAGAGAAAGGCCCATAAATATAAGATCAAGAGCTCCAAATGGGAGAGCACGACCATATCTACAAAAACCAATATCCAACTCATTGTTCTCTAAGTTTCTAGCATACAAAGCTTCTCCCAAATTTTGGGAAAACCTACCAGAAGAGGTTCAACGTGTGTTTTCATATTAAAACCCACGCTGGCAATGCTAGGGTAAAGTAGTGCAACCTGCCATCATAACGGGTAGGCAGTGGAGCAGAGAGTGTTGGCCCTAAAAATTAGGGTTTTAGCTAACCTTCTTCAGAATTGACTCAGGGCAGTTTTCCTTTGGTTTTTCAGGGATGTTTTTGTCTGTATATCACGATGGATATGCTTCATAGTTGTCAACATTTTGGCACTTTGGGATATGGAACAATGAGTGAAGAGGAGGTGTGACAAAATACTATGTAACAGAGACTGCACATTTCACTGTGCTAAGAGACAAGTTTGCTTCTTGAGGAATGAAATTGCATAGTTCAGGGGGGATGGATGAGACTGAGTGGCTCGGTCGAGAGTTTTTCCAATTTTTCCTAAGTGTTGGATTAGTGAGAGGAAGTTGAATAAAATAAAGACTTGAACATAATCACACACTTAGTTCACTTGACAACACAACACAAGGAACTTATAACACATGAACAACATACTTTCCTTAATGCAACAACATTGCGATAGTTGATTCGAGGTGTGACACTAAAGATACACTTTGCAATGACGTTGACGAAACTTGTGCAATAGTGTGTGAAATTTTGGAAATGAGTGCAACACATGTCTAAATGATAAGAAAAACTCATTTTCACAAATATTTCCCCTTGAAACAAACCAAAACTCCACTTTACATGGTAAGCAAAAATTCCCATGCCAAAAGACAACACTTGCTATATGAAAGTAAAAGTGTGAACAATGATGAAAACAACACATGTTGGGATGAAGATAACATAAAAATGACTCTAATTAAAGGGAAATCAATTTAAAGTGACAACCAAGAACATGAAACCAACACTTGTGAAAACAATGGTATGTGAAGCGACGCTTTGCAAAACTCACTGAAATAGAAGTACAAACAAACCTAGAAGTGGGAAACTGTCGATGTTAGTGTGCATTGACGGTCAACATGGATTGGAGATCGTACAAGCACAACCTTAATGGATCGTGCTATTCTTTTTCAAGCTTTCATAAAAGAATGCACTCATGCACTTGTTACGAATTGAGCATGTGTGAGAAAGTGACTTCGACACTTCTAATCTAAGAAGGGAGCTCAGAAGCATCAACTAATCGAGAAGTGAATATGGAACAACTATTTGCGAGATTGATAGTAGGCTCCAAAATTCGAGTGTTGGCAAAATTTTGGAGGGTGTTTTTCGCAACAACAACAAAGTAAAGTAATATTCTCCAAGTAGAATCATTCAATTTGGACTTTAAATGAAGGTTGGACATTCATTTTTGTGAAGCATGCTAAAATTGCCTTGCTTCACTAAAATGCATGACTTGAATTCATTTCTTGGCCAATCTAATTTATTCAAATTGTATACTATTTAATTACTAATTTTACACACTAATTTTATTCTAGTAAGTTTCTTCCATTCACAAACTTTTGAAACTTTTTGGGTGACATCGTGAACTACAATTGCTGGAACACTTTCATTTACATTAACTTCGAACTTCTGATCACAAAATTAGAACACTTTGATTGTATAAATATTCAAATAGGGAATGAAATTTTGAATCTAGTGAGGTTTTAATTCAGGTTGTATGGTTTTAATATGGAAGATATTTTGATGTTATGTAAACATTTTGACTTGGACCAATTCAATTTATGTTTGTTTTGTTATATATATATATAAACCATATATAATATATATAACCAGATTACATCTATTTTAACTCTGGATCTATACGAACCGAGAAGTATCAAATATCTTGAGGTGCACTCAAAAAGGAGGTTTGCACCTGGATAGATTCGATCCCTCTAAGCACTTGATGGATCTAGATTTAAGATAAATCTAGACTGGTTTGATGATTAAGAAGATGTACATGCATTTCTTTGTAATAGAGTCATAAGTTCAAATCCAAAGAGTTCATAAATTATATGCACATCTATAAATTTAGAAAAACAAATCACTACACCAAAATGTTCCACTTGTCTCACAAACACACCTCATATACCAATTTAATATGTCAATTTAATTAATGATCTTAAAAAGATAGATAAAAAATCTTCAAATAATGGATGCTATAGGAGAGCTTGCCAATGCTCAAGATATGTGTGATGAATGTGAAGGGTCTAAAGTGGTTCGATATAAGAAATTTCTACATGTTCATGTACAGATGGGATGCATCATTGTGAGAAGATAGTGTTTCAGAGAGAAGCTCATGAAGAGGTAAGTTTATATGTTTTGTTTTCTTAATCTTGATTATAGTTTCTATATGTTTTCAATTTGCTTGATATATACATTACCTGGTGTATTAATTGTCATGATTTTTTGTTGTTGTAGCCTAACACTATAACTAATGACATTTTTGTTATAATACTATTGGGAAAACACCCCATCTTCAAACGAAGTGGTGACGATCTCTTCACAGGACACACATTTACATTAATAGAGGCTCTGTGTGGATTCCAATTCCCATTAACTCAACTAGATGACAGAAAATTGCTAGTGAAGTCTAGATTAAGGGAGATTATTAATCATGGTGTTCACTTACGACCTTTTAAAATCTTAAGTTAAGCTAGTGTTAATAATTTTAAGTGTTAAGTGTTTTAAGCTTCACATAGGGATTTTTGAAATCTTAAGTAACATCAATTTTGGACATTATTTGATGTTCCAAAGGACCATGTTGTAGTTCTACAACTTCTATAAATTTCTTACGAGCATTATTTGTACACATACATCAATAATACAAGTGCCATTTCAAAACTTAAATAGTAACTTGGTGGATTGATATGAGTTAATAGCTAATATTGGCGAGGGTCGAAAAATGGTACCAAAAGCTCATTGGTGGTTTGGTATTAACTTATATGAAATTACAACAATGCTATATGCTATTTAAATGTTGAGTGGTGTAATATTGCAGGAAGAAGAGAAAATCGGACTAGCTAGCAGAATTGCTGATATCTATTGGATTAGATGTCCAAACAATGATACCATTTGTTGGGGTTGGAGCTTTTCCCGGAATTTGAGTGCCAAGCATGGCGTCTCCACTTCTTGGGGGATTCCATCAGCTACCATGCAGTATTCTTTCATGTCAACACACCAAGTTTCACTATTAGTGATGGGTGAAATGGATGCAAAGCCTTGGCATGATAATTTATTATTTCAAGTCCTAGCATTCGTTGGAGTTTTAGAACTGAGGTGTTGGGTGTGTGTTATTCTTTCCACGACTAGTCCCACATACGCCCGGGGGAGGGGGGGGGGGGTGGGAGGGGGGGTGTTCACAGGGGGTGTGATAGCCCCCACTATCATTGTGTTGGGCCGCAACAGGGGGATGGAGTCCCTCTATGGGTTGGCGGCAGCACCCTAAGTTTTTTTTTTTTTTTGGACACACTATATTAGGTGGGCAGACCTGCCTATGGTTATGTGTGTGGTTTTTGCACATGTTTTGGCATGATGGTTTCTACCCATGGTATTGTAGATCCAGTCAAGGAACTACAATTATGTTCTAATCTAGGGAAATGGATTGGGTTTATGGATGCTTGGATATATATATATATATATATTAATATGTTTATATTTTAAAATAATATAATAAAAAATTAAATATATGTATATATATATATATATATTAATATATAATTGTAACATTGAAAGGAATATAATGAAAAATCAATCTAGTAGTCCCGATTTTGGGATCCAATGGAAAATCTCTATGTATATCTGTTTTATGTTTTATGCTCTCGTCATTGTTTATTTTCTGTTTTTAGAATTCGTATGCAAGTAATTTTTGTATAGGGTTAAAACCTACATTTGGTATTAGAGTTTTTTTGACTTCAAGGGGATGCCTTTACTGCTGAGGGGTTTTGATTGGGCCTATGATAGAACCTATTCAGTGGGAGATCTGTAGGATCGATTCTTGTGGTGAAAGAATATGGTGAGCAATGGAAAGATAAAGATAGAGAAATTTAATGGACAGAGTTTTGAGTTGTGGAAACTCAATATGGAGGATCTGTTGGTGGATAAAGATCAGTGGATCACAATAGATACATGTACTAAACCAATGTCAACTTCAGCTGAAGACCGGGCGAATTTGGATCAGGAAAAGAACACAATATGCTTGTGTATCTCAGATTCAGTATTGTTGAATGTATCAGGGGAAGCTTCAGTAAAGGATTTGTGGGACAAGTTAGCGATTGTACCAATCTAAGTCTTTGGTGAATAAAGTTTACTACAGAAAAAGTTGTATAACCTGAGGATGAAGGATGGATAAATAGTGATAGAGCATCTGAATACCTTTAATACTATGGTAAACTAGTTGTTATCTGTTGATATAAAAAATTCAAATGAAGATAAGTGCATCAGTTTGTTTTTTTCTCTACCAGATTCATGGGATAGGATGGTTGTTTCAATAGGTAACAATGTGACTGCCTTGCAGTTTGATGAAATAGTATCATCCTTATTGTCGGAGGAGATGAAACATAAAAACACGGAGGGCCAGAATGGCGATGCCTTGTCTGTACGAGGATGGTCTCAGAACTAAAACAAAAATAAATCCTTCAGTGGAAGATCTAAATCTAGAGGGAGATCTAAATCTCCAGGAAAACCTGTAAAGGTGTGCTAGAAATGTGGAAAGGAAGGGCACTTCAAAAAGGACTATAGATCTAAAGCTCCTGATAAAGGAAAGGGATCTAATGATGCTCCTTCTACATAGGCAAAAACCACCTTGAATGAAGGTGGAGATGTGTACTTGGCTTTTCTTCAAGTACACATGTAGATAATGAGGCATGGTTGATTGACTTAGGTTCATCCTTTCACTTCACTCCCCATAGGGAGTGGTTCTACGAGTATGATACATATGATGGTGGTGATGTCTTCTTAGGGGATGTCAAGAAGGCTAGAATCATTGGTCATAGAAAAGTCAAGTTGAAGTTGCAAGGTGGAAGGATTAGAAAACTTCCAGGTGTTCTGAATGTTCCTTCATTGGCCAAAAATCTTATTTCTATAAGCAAGATGGATTATGCAGGTGTAAAAATAGTGTTTGAGAAAGATACTTGCAAGATGGTTCAAGGAGCACTGGTATTGATGCGGGGAGTTCATATTGGATCTATGTACAAGCTTCAGGGTTAGCACTATTATTGATGGGTGCAACAGTTCTGTGGTTCTTGAAAATGGAGCAGAAAATCTAGTGGTCTCTAGAGAAAATACCATGCTATGGCATCAAAGGCTTGGACATATTGGAGATAAGGGCCTTCGAATACTTTATTGTAATGGCATGGTAGAAGGTATGTAGAATTTCTCTCTCGATTTTGATTTCTATGACAATTGTGTATATGGGAAGCAAAATCGAGTGAGTTTCCCCTCTAGTGCTAAGAGGGCATAACTTATATTAGAGCTTGTGCACAGTGATGTGTTTGGACTTGTGTCGGTTCCATCACTGGATAAGTCTGTGTACTATGTATCATTTATAGATGACTTCTCAAGAAATACATGGATATATTTCCTCAGGAAGAAATCTGATGTCTTTGACATGTTTAAATAATTTAAGACTATGGTGGAAAACTAGACAGAGAAGAAGATAAAGGTGTCAAGGACAGATAACGATGGAGAGTTTGGAAGAAGGAATTTGAAGAGTTTTGTAAGAAGTGTGGTATATCATGATAAAAGACTACTCCATACACACCTCAGCAAAATGGAGTTGCACAAAGAATAAACAAGACGTTGATGGAAAAGGCAAGAATCATGCTCAATGGTGCCAGGTTAGGACAAGAATTCTGGGAAGAGGCAGTGGAGACTGCATGTTACCTAGTCAACATATCACCTTCATCAGAGTTGGAAGATAAGACTCCAAAAGAGGTATGGACTTGTAAGAAACCCTCTCTTTCACATTTGAGGGTATTTGGATGTGATGTATATGTACATGTTCCAAAGGAAAAAAGAATCAAGTTGGATAGTAAATCTGAAAGGTGCATCTTTATTGGGTATAAGGATGGTTTAAATAGTTATAAGCTTTGGAATCCAGAAATAAGGAAGCTTGTGTACAACCTCAATGTGGTGTTTAAGAGGTGAAAGATGTTATTAAACATGAAGTCCTACCAAAGGAACCTGAGAAGATAGACTTTGAGCTAAAGGAGGAGGAATCAAACTCTACAACAAAAGAGGAATCAAAAGATGAAGATCCACAAACTCCAGTTGTGAGAAGATTAGCTCGAGAGAGAAGCCAGCCAAAAAGGTATAGTCCAACTGTGTTCTATTCAAATTTTGATTTATGTATTACTGGTGATGATCCAAGAACTATTAGGGAAGCAATATATTTAGAGGATGGAAAACTCTGGAAAGAGGCCATGGTTGATGAAATGACATATTTGCACAAAAATGAGGCTTGGAATCTGGTGGAGTTACCAGTTGCAAGGAAACCCATTGGCAACAAATGGGTGTTTAAGAAGAAGGTGAATGCAGAAGGAAAGTCGGATAAATACAAAGCTTAGTTGGTAGCAAAAGGTTATTCCCAGGTGTTGGGAATTGATTTTGGTGATATTTTTTCTCTTATTGCCAAGGTAGCTTCTATTAGATTACTTTTATCTCTTGCTGTTGATTTTGATTTTGAGGTAGAATAGATGGATGTGAAGACAACATTTCTTCATGGGGATCTGGAAGAAGAGAACTACATGAAGCAACTCGAAGGCTTTGCGGTGAAGGGTAAGAAAGAACTAGTATGCAGGTTAAAAAAGTATTTGTATGGGTTAAAACAATCACTAAGGATGTGGTATAAAAAATTTGATACATATATACGGGGACTTGACTTCACCAGAAGCAAAGTAGATCACTGTGTGTATTTTAACTTAATTGGTGGCTGTGTTATTTATTTGGTCTTGTATGTGGATGATATGTTGTTGATTGTATATAACAAATAAATTATATAGGAATTGAAGACCCAATTGTCCTCCAAATTTGACATGAAAGATCTTAGCGTTGCAAACTATCTTTTAGGCATGGAAATTAAACAAGATCAGGCAAAAGGGAAGATATGGTTAAATTAGAGGAAGTATGTCGAGACAATACTACAAAGATTTAATATGTAGGATAGTAAATCCATGAAGGTTCCTATTCCCGTAGGTGTAAAGTTATTTGTTGAAAAATGTCCCAAGGCAAAAGAAGAGGAAGAGGACATGTCCTGTGTTCCATACGCATGTGAAGTTGGTAGCCTAATGTATGCAATGATCTGTACTAGACTAGACATTGTACATGTAGTGGGAGTATTGAGCAAGTTTATGTCAAAACCAGGGAACGAGCATTGGACAACAATGAAGCGGGTTTCTAGGTATTTGTGTGGCACTAGTGATTATGGTATGTGATACCAAGGAAGACCAGGATCGGGTAGAGTTTTGGAAATCTGTTGATTTTTTGATGCAAACTGGGCTAGAGATTTGGATCAAAGAAGATCTACAAGTGGGTATGTATTTAACTTGTTTGGAGGTGCAGTCAGTTGGATGAGTGAGAGATAGTCTGTAGTGGCACTTTCAACTACAGAGGTAGAATACATGGAAGCACTCATGCAAGCAAGGAAGAAGTTTGGTTGCAGAGATTGTGTTCAAGTATGGGGTTGATATAACTAGCTACAAGGATAGACTTGATAGCCAAAGTGCAATTTTATTGGTGAAGAACCCTACTTATCATTCAAAGACAAACTACATTGATGTTCAATATCACTTTGTAAGGGATATGGTTGAGGACAAAAATGTGTTGCTGGTAAAGGTGGATACTTTGAAGAATACTACAGATGCATTGAAAAAATATGTGAGCACTGAGAAGTTCTCTTACTGTAGAGAAAAAATGGGTGTTGCAAGGTTGGACCAATGAATAAGCTCTCCTATGGTCCCCTGTGGAAAGAAAACAAAAAGTGGGAGAATGTTGGATGTGTGTTAGATTATTTCCATGACTAGCCCCATGTGCAGGGGGGAATAACCCTCCCTGTTTTTTGCACTTGGCACATCAGGGGGGTGGCAGACCCCCTTGTTGGGGGGTTTGAGGGGGGCGCTAGCCCCCTAGGGTTCGAGGCAGTGGCCGAGGATTTTTTTTTTTTTTTGGACCCTATATTAGGTGGGTGGACCTAAACTATGGTTTTTTGCGTGGTTTTTGCACATGGTTTTGGGCATGATGGTTTTCTGCCCATGGTATTTTGTATATCTAGTTAGGGGAACTATGATTATGTTCTAATCCAGGGTTAATGGATTGGCGTTTATGGATGCTTTGGCATGTATATATATGTATTGTAACATTGAAAGAAATATAATGAAAAATCAATCTAGTAGTCCTGATTTTGGGATCCAGGGGAAAATCTCTATGCATATCTATTTTACATTTTATGCCCTTACCATTGTTTATTTTCTATTTTTAGAATTCTTATGCAAGTAATTTTTGTATGGGGTTAAAACCTACATAAGGATCAAACATGAGTCTTTGAATGTCATAATTCTATGATCTAGTGTTAGATTTCGGGTAGGTTGGGATGACAATGTAATGCTGATGCATTTTGTTTAGTTTAATCGTTGTGGCTAATTAATTATGCCTATTGGAAATCAAAGCCCTAGTCAAATTGAGCAGTAAAAAAGATAAGAGAAGATAGAGGGGAGAAATTCAAGGTAAAAATTAAATTTTCTAGAAAGATCTCAATGAAATCTCTACAAGTTGTTATTCAAGGGGAGGTTTTTGATAAAGCTTAAGATGTATTGAGGGTTTTAGATATAATTGTGAGACAACATGCCTTTGTTTATTTGGGGTAGCATCAGATGTGCTCTAGCCACGAAATTTGGTGGAGATGTTGGGGCACATGAGATATCCAATACCCAGAAAGGGTTTCGACAGATTCTAAACAGATAAGGAGATATTAAAATAATTAATATTTTTAATGGAATCCCTAAGTCTAAACTTAGTGAAAATAAAATATTAATGTGTATTAATATGAATCTGTGTTCGAGTGGTCCAAAAGACATGGATCAAGCCAGGTCTAACCTTAGCCATTGATTAGGGACTTAATCTCAGCCGTTGAGATGTCAACAGGAAAAGTATAAGAGGAGGCTTGAGGGTCACTTAGAGAATACGCCAGAGTGATCAGTCATTCTATTCTCTAAAGCGAGGTTTCCTAAGAGAGATAGAATCAATGATCGGGAGAGCAACTGAGGGGAATTAAGTAAAGAGAAATAGAGAAGGCAGAGATTGTGCCGGGAGAGCAGCACAGCAGCCAAGGAGAGTGATGTAGAGCTAGCAAGGGCTCACATAGGGCCACATAGAGGCATCCAAGTGCTGCGTAGAGCACCAGAGAGGCCAACGTGTTTGATGCAGAGGCCCAGAAAGCTAATGCAGGGCCTCCTAGGGCTGACACATGCCAAGAAAGACTAATGTAGGGCTAGTGTGAGACAGAGAGGGGCTGATGCAATCCAAATTGGGCAAACACTGGGGTTGAAGAGCAATTTTGTGCTGAAGAGCTACCAGAAGGATTTTATGGGGTTTCAGCCAAGAGATTTCTCTCAAACTGTGAGATATAGTTGCTAAGGAAATTCTCTATTGAGTAGGCCAGTTTTGGCACCCAGATTTTACTTTGATATTTCTTAATAAGAAAACCCTCAAATAGCTGCACCAATTTTCCCGCATTAGGTTTTTCCGAGGACATTGGTCCAAAGATAATGGTGTCATGTGGTGTGTTTGTTCTTGTTTCTTTTAGTTGCTGATCTGTAATATGTTGAGCATGCGTTGGTGTTTATTTTCAGTATTTACTTTGTAAATAACTTGTTAAAAATAACAAGTAGGTAGGAATAAATCAGATAAATTGCAAGGAGGGTTTCTAACTAAGTAAACTTAGAAACTTCAACAACCTCTAGGAAGACATACTTTTTCATATTCATTTGATTAAATGGATTGAAGGGTTTGTTGTGCTTTGTTTTGAACTAATGATGGTATGCTAGCATTTTTTCATTTCATTTTCATGGGATGCTTTAACATGCATTTCAATTACTAACAAAGTTTAATGGGATGCTTTAACATGCATGTTGGTGAGGCAAAGCTTCTTCCATTGGAGTTTTGATCCTCTAGTTGATCTAGGAGGAGGTGTTACTGGATGTAGGGGATACCATATTAGCTTCAGGCCGACATAAAGTGGGATTTATCTTAATATACAATTTATCTGTTTTTCTTTGGTTGGTAATTTTATGTGTATACTATCATCCATTTTTAACAAATAGATAAATACATTTTAATTAAGTATATTCGTTTCCTTTTATAATTATCCTTTTGATATGATAATGGTCCTTTATGACATTTATTTTTAATTGTTTATAGAGACATAATATACTAAGTGCACATACAAACATATCTAATACATACTAACACTTGTGTAGGTTACACACACACACACAAAAACAATATTGAATTTTATCTCAATTGGGTCAAGAGGAATAATCCTTTACACCTAATTTCACTCATTCAATATATTTATAAAAACACACAATTAGGTTTATCTCCGTTGGGTTGGGAAGAATGATTGTTATCCTCCCCCAGTTTCATTCATTCAATTCTTGTAAGTGACATGTTGAGCTTGTATTTAGTGTATTGTTCTAGTGTTGTGAGCCTACAATACAAATCAAAAAGCGTGCACTCAAATCTCATAGTTTACAAATTAGTAAAACTTCATGTTTTACCTCACTACTTTGTATCCTTTCATGTGTAGGTAGAAACCCAAAAAAATATGACCCAAATTTGAAGAGCTCCATATACTCCACCCAATTTTTTTTAAAAATCACGAGTCATTCTTGCAAGTTGACTTGAAGATTTTTTTGTCTTAAAATTTAAGTTGTAATAACATACTTAAGCATTGACTTATGTTGATTTACATCTCTAGTAGAATTTTAAAATATAACCTTTGGTGTTATAGTTCAGGAAAAGAAGTCTTAATACTTTGTTTTCATTTCCTGTCATGTTGATTTTAGTCTGTCTATAAGGTGATTGAGTATGTCCAATCCCAAGAATATATTTTCAATTAAAATGATACCGATATTTAAATATGATATTCAAGCATTGGCCCTAGATTACCTGAGCTGCACAACCCAATTGACCTTCAACAAATGATGCATAGACCAGTTGAAATTCAATAATATCCATAGCCCCTAAAATTTTTAACTCTTTGGATAAGGAATGGTAGATATTTATTTATCATATATCCAATTAGTGTATAATTTTTATTTTTTAAGTTGTGGTGCATTAAGTTATGTTAATATGAGTTATTATGTAGTATGTCATTTCTAGTCACATTAATTTTTGTATTCAAGTTTTGTATCAAGAATTGTATTTAAGGTTTTACTTCTTTATTTCCATTTTGTGCAAACGTGTCAACAATGATGCTCATCAAATAAAGTGATGTCATTGGTTTTTTCTTAGGAAATCAAGGTGTTGACAATCCATGGAAGATTAATTAGTCCAAGGTAAATTTCAATGCAAAATATGCATACCTTGGATTTTTGTCTTGTAATATTTATTTCAAGAGTCGATTTGTCACATTTTTTGAATTTCTTGTAAGAAAAGAAAGTGCAAGGAGGAATACACATTGCAATGATGCACATTAAAATGGAGTTTAAGATCATTGGTTTAAGTGAAAAACCCGACAAAAAAACCTGTATAAATTGCTACATGCTCTTTATGATTTGTTCTTGTTTTTGTTTCTCTTTGTTTTGGGTTACATTCTAAAATGCTAATGTTTTGAATCAATGTTATTGGTTACTTTGGATTTTTCATTGAATTATGTGGGTTCCTTCTATGTGGAGCTTTTCTATGAAAGTAAGAAGCCAAGGAAACCAAGAAGACCCTCTTCAAACAATGGATGTCACAATGTATGATTACTTTGTATATACAAATCAAACTCTGCAATTTTCAAGAAATCTTCCATGCTTAAATGTAGAGAGAAAAAACAACCCAATTATCTTCTGATAGAGGTTAGTAATATAATATTTTTGGGTGTTTAGCCCTAAAGTGGACATTTTTTGAGAAAAATACTTTTATCTAATGGGTGTGTTTTCTCCAATTGTTAGCTTTTCCAATTCCTCCTAGGACAGAGATATACTAAAGCTCTTTCCACTCAACAACATACATCACTTGTGGAGAAATCTAGACGAGCCAGATGAATGAATGCAAGTGTTAATGAAGGCAAGTACAATTTTGTTTGGACTCTGTAGTTGATTTGATTTATTGAACATGACAAATAGATTGTGATAGAATGTTTGATGATGCAGGCAATGGAGAAAAATAATTACAATGGTGACCCATTACTAAAGGCTTGCAATATCAATGTTGATAATCAATTGGTACATTTAGATGGTAAAATTATTAATCCACCCATTGTAAGTTATTGTTTCTCTTTTGTCTTAAATGTTATTGTAATGTATATTATATTATATTTATGTTGAATATTCTATTGCAAGCCCAAGTATTGATTAACTAGATGATCATTATGGACAAAATCTACATATTTTGTGTTTTGTAATGAGTTTGTTTGATTTCCCCCCAACCTTATATGTGTCCTATATTCGGTTTGCTTGAATACATCTTTTCCCCAACCTTGTGAGGAAAGCAGGGGATGCTTCCCCACATTTGTGGATGGAATTCTTGGTAAACCTGGTGCAGAATAGTGTTGTGTCTCATTCAAGGGGATTTGAATGAGACATCTGCTGGTGTAGAACTTTTTAAGTACTTAGAAACATTAGCCACCACCAGTGCAATAAATGTCATGGGTTTGGTTTGTTCAAATCATAAGTTGTACCACAATAATCTACCAGGAGATTTCATTTATGAATTGAATTTTTTCTAAGATTATATTTTTTGTCTTTCGTAAATCAAGTACCTTTTTATTTTTTAAGTAAAAATCCGGTTTGTTATATTTAAAGCCTTGATATTTTCTCAAGTTTCTTGATATTTGTCATGGATTGCTTCGAATTTCCCCTTGGTTTGCCTTGCTATGCACAACCATATTGGTTAGAATGTTGATTATATTCTTAATGAACCGAGACACTTATAAAAGAGATTCATATACTATACATTTCATGTTTTGAATGGTTTTGTTGCATTCTAGTTTCACAAAGCAAAGTACCGACAATGAAATAAGGACACAAGGACTACATAGAGATGTATATTTCCTTTCTTCTATTCAATAAAGGGGTGCTTGCTTTTTTGTGTGCTGAAGTAATATTTTGGCCCTTGGGCCCTTAACTCATTGATCATTTCATGGAATCAAACTTAATACCATTTTTAATGTGAAGGAATAAGAGGATTTACGATTTATGTTTTTGTTTAGTTCTTATTATTATCTGAGAAACTTGTGTTTCGACCCTTTTATATATTCGTATGCATACCATATCTCTTATAATTGGAGATCAGTTTCCTTTCTAACTATTGGGTAACTTAATTGGTAGTTAAATTACTTCATTAATTGTCAACCAAGGTTCGTGTACTTGTGAAGTGAATGTGCACAATATATGCTAGAAGTTCTATTTTTTATTTTAAAAGATGAAATTGATTTAAATATGAAGGAAACTAGTTAACCGAAAATATTCCTACGCACATGTTCTTTCTATGAAAATTACTCTTTTCAAAGCAAATCAAACTTTAAGGGGAAATCAATTAAAAATTCAGATTGAATTGAAATTTAATCTATTGCAACAAGAATTCAAAGTTAATCTATTTGAATTGAATCAAAATTTACTCTACTGCAATGAGAATTATAATTTATTCTACTTGAACTGAATTGAAAAGTCTATTCTAATGGAAAAATTGAAATTCTAATTCTAATTGCAAGAAATTGAAATATTCTAAATGCTTTTGCAAATTAAAATTATATTCTACTCAACAAAAGAATAAATCTAAATCAAAATTCTTTAACAAAATAACAAGCTAAGATGTAACTCAAAAGGATTACTAATTTGCACATTTATACTTTAGAGTTGCTCTGTCCACTACTAATGAAATCAAAATGAAAACACTGAATGTAATAAACTGTGAAAAGTAAATTTTTTTTATTTTTATTTTTATGAGTGCTCGACCTGTTCAAAATATTGATAATTAAACCATAAATCAATGGTTAAAATATTATTAAAAAAACATCAATGAATTGCAGTGAAGAAAGGGATATTTATCTAATGAATGAAAATTAACATAACCAAAAACTAATCTAGTCTTACAGCTCTCCAGGGGGCCCTCTTGTTAAGTGCAAGCACAAAATATAACGTCAAATTATTTAGCCACACATTGATAACCAAAGGAAGCATCAATGAACTGCAGTGAAGAAAGGGCTATTAATCTAATGAATGAAAATTAACATAACAAAAAACTAATCTAGTCTTAAAACTCTCTAGGGGGGCCTCCTGTTAAGTGCAAGTAATAAATATAATGTCAAAATATTTAGCCACACATTAATCACCAAAGGAACATAGTATTTATATTAAATGTCAAAGTTTTTTTTTTTTTTTTTCTTAAGCAAGAGCGGGTCCTTATATTCATTTAATTAAAAAAAGAAACATAATATACAATAAAGATCACGGAGGTGTGGCCCACCTACATGATAGGCCAACCAAAGCCTTTGTACCCAAGACATCATCTCAAACAACGAGCTGAGGGCCCACAAAACATTACAAATAGTCCTCCTAAGATCGTGCGATCCTCCTCCATAGATCTAGCGGTTAAGACTCATTTCGGGTGGCTAACAAGCACACCCTTTAACCTTCAATTTGAATCTGATGAGCCCAATGAACCATATTTAATAAGCATTTCAGGTCTGATTAGGGCTCTAACCTCCGAGCACTTTACCTGCTTGAAATCCACCATTTGCGCATGATCCCGATGAGGTCGTGCGACTAGCACAGAACTTAACCTCTGCTTCGAACTCGAAGTTGGATTAATATCCCGCCTAAATAAATTCGGGTCAGGTTTCCTCATTATCTTTCTTGCTGTTCTCCACAGGAAATGCATGGGATTTCTATGATTTCGCCTACCTTCTTCCCTTTTATCTGAATCCATGTCCCAATGATTCAAGATCCATGTTCTAATCTTGATGTGTTTAGGGTCCATAAGTGTGTCTTTGGCCCACCTAATCCTGTTTGTATTCTTTGGACTAAGCAGCATTAATATATAAAGTTCCAGGAGCAATTTCCTTCTCGAAGGCCAAAAGCAGACCTAATCTCCTTCTCGCGCTTTGCCATATACTGCTTTCCCCTATGTAGCAAAATTTCTTTGTCTCCCATAGTCTTCATCCTACTTATTCTCCTTTCTCTGATAGAGCTCTCTGTCTAAGGTCGCTTGTATGCAACATTTTTCCCTCAAATCTCCTTGGGGAGTCTGTTACACAATAATTTATCACCGCCTTCACTCCCGGTTCTTTCCACTGTGTCATGCGACCAAGTCAAACATGCCCATCACAAACAAATTCTCTCCTAAGTTGCCAATTGACCCGCTTTTCCAAAGTTGTCTGCCTCATCGTGGCTATTGGCTTAAATAAACGCGCTGAAATGTGCTCGTGAACAAATCGACTGCGCTGCCAGCGTGGAAGTACACCTGATTCCCACGATGGCTCGATTTTATCACTAGTGCGGGGCTATGTGGTCTCTTCAGTGATGATCTGACTATCTACACTAATCACTTGCGATGTCAGCGCTGAAGCTCAGTTCTATGCCCGCGATGATCCAAATTGGGTGAATTGTTCCAATAGTCGACCTTCCAGATGACTCCAGACCTGGTTGTTGGCCTTGTTTATGTCGCCCTTCCTTCCCTGGTGTGGCAATTCTGTCAATTGTGCTACCTTCCTTGGTGATAAGCTCTCCTTTCCCCCATTCATGGAGACTCCTTCTCCTATTTAAACCCTCACCATTGATATGCATGAAGAGTTCCAGAGTTTCTGATAGTTGGCTAGTTGAGCAGTGTTGTTAGTGTTTTGTGAGTTTGTTAGATAGCTGGTGTGAGATTGACAAGTGTGGGATTGTTGATAGCTCGTGACTTCTTGACTTTGTGAGTAAATAGTTCATTGTTGTATCCAGTTATGTGCTTTGTTGTATTTCCTTTGCTTTGTTTCAGGTTGATCACTCATTGAGGAGAAGAAAGTGGAAGCTGGAGCAGCGCAAAAAAACTCCATCGACCACCGTTTGAGTTAGGCCTCCAGATTTAACTGTTTAAGGAAAGCTATTGTTGATCTGTCCTTGTTTGTGACTAGATCCACTCTAGGGCTAGAGGGGTTGCCTCTATCCGCAAAGGGAACACTTTCCTGCATCACAAATTGGCGACCATACTGGGGATGAGTTTTGGCCTTTGTTTTTATTGTTTTCTCTTTCCTTGGTTTTTGTTGATCTGGTCCCTTTTGAAGTTTTGGGGATTAGTTATCAATCCTCTAAGTTTCTTGGGTTGATCTAGGAAATACCCCTATTTGATTGAGGGATTTGCTATTTTTTATTTGGGAGTTTTGGTTCGCCTATCACTATTTTGAACATCATCACGATTTTAATTTTAACAGTCGCGCTGTCATCGCGATCACCCTTTTATAATATCCTGTTCGTTGCATAATTACGCCTAACAGTCGCAACAGTTTTGGAAATCAGACCATCGTAGGAAAGTCGTGTACTTCCGTGCTGACATCGCTTTGTTGCTTGTGTATTACCCGCACTGATTGCCGTAGAATTAATTTTCTCAATTCTACCTCCTGAGTCCATCAGTCCTACTAGTCCCTTGCTTTTCTCGCTTGCTTGATGACTTGTTTTTCACTACTTCATGGTTAACGCACTCCCTTGTGAGCTTTGTTGAACGAATCTTGTTTTTTTGCTTATGTGTCCTAGATCACTGTTTCAAGTTCCTTGAATTTGTTGGCTTGGTTGCTTGTTTGCTCAAGGTTCATTTGCGGCTTCTTGTTGGTTTGATTGAGCCTTCCCCTTAGCCTATTTTGGTTGATTGTTTAATGAATTTTATTGAACCAATATTTGGCATTGATTCGATTTCTTTTCGCTACCAAACATAGATTACAATTGTTTGGATCAACCAGGTTTTTCCACATTTGCTTGTTGCTTATTTGTTTTCTAGATTTAAGGACATTAGAGTCAAAAAGGTTGCATTCATTTAGTACGAAAGTGAAAGTGAATTTGCATTTCAAGTTTTCATATTGGAAAGCGAATGATAAAGATCTCTCATTAGTAGTATTTGTGCACTTTAGGAATTGGTGTCTGTATGCATTGAGTGACTGCCTTTGTTGTCTTGGTTTTCTTGGTTTGGAAATGATCTCTCTACCCTCCCGTAGGTAGGTGTTCATTGAAGAAAAAGGATTTTTCATGCATTCTAGTTGCATCCTAGGATTTATTATATACACACGGTAAGGCCTGAAAGCTGAAACATAATCCAAGATCAACTCTAAAATGAACTGAATGAATCTAACAACGCATTGGAACATAACACACACTATTTAGAGGTCTAGGCTAGAGACGTACTCTGGCATCGTTAAACCTAGTCACTATTGTTTTCACTCAAGGTTGCGTGATTCCTCCTTTTGTGACTCAATAGCGGTCTAGTACGAAATTGTGCTCCCACGTACTGTCGAGTATATATTGGGAGACCCCACTAGGTTATCATCCTATATCCTTAGGAAGCCATGTTTGCCTCCTTGCAAACCGTAACGCACTGAACACAACATTTGGGAAGATTGACTGCCATACGGAAAGTCCTTGGTTTCATATGATTGCCAAGGTGTATATGCAGTTTTATAGGTTGTTTGGTAAACCTTTTGCCTAGTTCTCTAGAGTAGTCACTTTCGATCCTTTTCGGACTCCCTAAAAGAAAAGGTTCATCTCACACTTGTCACTTCAGGCTTATTAAACATTTGAAGGCGACTAGAGTCATCTTTTTGCCCTTTTCTCGACTCTTTAAAGATGAAAAGGTCTAGTTTTGTTCCTGTGTCATAAAATTTATTGCCCGCGAAATATTCTTGGTAAAAGTTCTAGTTCTTGGTTGTAAGAAGAGTTTTTTTTCAAGTTCGTTCGTGATGGCAACATTCCCCGAGTCTACCTGCCAAGATTTTCCCTCAGATGGATATCCTGGTCCGTTGCCATACATTGTCCTTGCCTGGGTTGACCATCTGTTTGCCTGTATGGTTGTTTTCAACCACGGTGGCCCCGAGTGCCATGACTCCTGTCCCACTGTCTCCTTCATCTGAACCATGGCACGTTGCTTCCAAGGTTGAGCCTACACCTTCTTCTCCTATTTCTTCCTCCTCCTCTCCTCCTTCGCCTGGTGAAAGCTCCATATCTAGTAACCAGGAGACTAAAAAGAAGGAGAAGAAGATGAAGAAGAAGAAGAAGTCTGATAAACATGGGGCCACCTATGCAGTCACTGTTCCAAGTACATCTCAAATTGGAACACCTTCTACTCCTCCGCGGAAGGTTAAGTTTCCTTGTAAATTGTGCAAGGGTGACCATATTCTTTGTGATTGTCCTAGCATTCCTAGGATCTTAGAAGTATGGTCTCGCAATGCGGCTCGTCCCTCATTGTCCTCTGATGCTCATGCCGATGCTATCCTATCAACTGTAAACAGTAAGAAGGAAGGGAAGATTCCATTCCCCTGTAGACTGTGTGAAGGCAACCATCCCCTTCACCTTTGTCCACTCATGGATAAAGCTTCCGCTGTTTTGGAAAGTATCACAACTTCTTCACCCCAACTTCCAATTAGTTATCAGAGGCTCTCTTCAGACCTTCTCCCCATCGAAAAAGAGATTGACTTTGGTTCTTCTCTTGTCCATCCCCCACTTTCCGAACCTGGCTGTGCTAAGCCTCTTCCAGACCAACCATTGGTCGGAGAGAGTGTCGAGTTCACCACCTGTTGATCACTCTGCTTTGGAAGAGCACCATGCTCATGTTCTTCTCGTCTCGTCAGATTCTCCTGAGTCCAAGAACGATCCTCCTAGCCTCGCCGATCAAGAGAGTCCTTCTTCGGTTCTTGTAAAGCATGGGGGCAATCATACGATACCCCCACCAAGTAGTTTAATCATTTCCTTTGACTGGAGTCATTTGACCGCCTTCCGCCTTCCATCCCATGTGCCTTTCCAGATTATAGTACATGCCTATGATAAGGCATTACTTGGCACTGTCTTGGATGAGGGTGCATCTGTCAGTCTTATGCATTCCACTACTTGGCAAGCTTTGGGCTCCCCACAGCTTGTGCTGGTCACGTAGAATCTGTTAGCATTTGACAGAGGAACCAGTAAACCATTAGGGATTCTTTCGAAGTTCCCTATTACTTTGGGGGGCAAAACCGTCTATATAGACGTACTGATTTTCCAAGGTGCCTTAGATTTCAGTATTCTCCTTGGTCATAACTATGATTATGCCATGGGGCCCTCGTCTCTTCACTTTTCCGTGTGGTTTGTTTTCAACACGATGGAAGAGTGGTGACTATAGATCAATTATCGTTCTTTAGCCCCTCAGTGCCTCCTGCACAACCGTCATCCCCTATCAATTCTTGCTCACAAGTAGTACCTTCTTTGCCATAGGTCAATTATGTGGCTACTCGTTCCGTCTCTGCCTCTGCTGATGATCATGTAGATGGTCTCGTACATCATGTACTGGGGGCATTGGAACTCGATCTGCCATTAGTGCCTCCTGACATGTATTCCTCCCATAGTGCACCCTTCCATCCCATGAAGACCTCTTGGGAGCCATGTTCTCATATGGCCAATGAAACCGGGTATCCCAAGGATAGTTTTGATCTTGTGTCAACCTCGTTAAAAAATGAAATAAGGGTTATGAAGATAGTTCTTGATTCTGTGTCAACCTCATTAAAAAATGAAACACCTCCCTTTCCAAATCGAGTCTTTTTTTAAGATCTCATAAAATCCAAGTCGAGTCTTTCAAAGATCTCGAAAGTGAACCTTCATTCCATCCACCTCGTTGAATGCAATGAATCTTGGGGGGCATGCACCTCGATTTGCGTCATTATGCTAGGGGCATGTGAACTTATAAGAAGCATAGTTTTTCATTTCAAGCTTGTGTAAACATGAAACCGAATCCAAGCAGAGTTCTCCATGGGTCAAGCTTGTGTAAAAATGAACCTAGACCTGATCTACATCTCGTGATTGCTATTTTTATCTGCTAAATTTTGCTAGATGAGCCTTAGATGTTTTATTCCATTGCCACCATCCCTTTGGCCAATCATATGCTTTCACTTGGTTTTTTTTCCTTTTCTGAGGAACTGCAGCGATGAGTGGTTTTATTAGCCAACCTCTTGACGATTACATGTTTTGAGCAGTTCCACCATTGCTGGAACCAGTTGCTACCCTTTACACCACTCGTTCCTCTAGGACGAGTCACCTTTGAGCTCTTCTCTGACTCGTAAAAGATGAAAATGTAGCCGAGTTGCTCCTCTCAACTCGTTAAAAGCAAGTAAGAGGCGGTCGCCTTTAAGCTCTTTTCTGACAGTTTAAATGAGAAAAGATTGTTGGGCCTTTATCGTTTCAGGCTCGTTAATGGTTACGAAATGACATACTTTCAGTCACTTTTCTACTTTTTCCGGTCGAATTCACTAATCATGAAAAGTACTCCTCGATCGTAATGGTCAAGAATTTCTTTCAAGTATTATTTTATACTTTTTCAGTCTCGAGAGACATAACTCTACAAAAAAGGACCCCCTTGGAGTTTTCTTTTCCGTGTCTTTTTCAAACTCCCTAAACATGAAAAAGGCTCCGATTTTTGCCTATGTCGGACTTGTTAAACTTTGACGACATTGGACTCGTCACCATGACGAGACCCGAGCTTCTCCTCCCTAAGGCTCATTAAAATATCACTAGGTTCGATTCAATAACAGGTTTATCATTGATTGTCTATGGCAGCGAGTCACTCTTGAACATCGACACTTCTGCTTCTTGTCGGGTTGGGACATCCATACATCATCATTTGGCCTTCCGTGGGTTTGGGTTGTCATTTAGGCCTCATTCCATCTGATTTATTCCATCATCAAGCCTCTGATCCTTTGGTACCTAAATGTTGCCACCCTCCGGAGTTGTGTCACAGACATGTTCAAGAGTATAATCCTTCTGTAGTTTACACCTCTGTCTCCTTCTCTGATACTCTGTTCCACCAACTACCTCTTGTTACTTGTCTCATGCCGTTGATGGGGGAAACATTATGGCCCTCATGTGACAGATCGTCTCCTGTCGACATCAGCTCATTATCTAGGAGATTGATCTAGAGATCCCTTTTGGTACCTTGGAGCTTGCATGCCTCAATGGAAAGTTCTTCGCACTTGACGATCGATTTGCATCATTGGTTGTCGATCGGGTGATTCCACGAGTGTTCGACTTTAGCTCATTCTTTACACTTCGTGGATTGTACTGGACAATACCTTGAGAACCATTGGCATTATTGGTGGTTTCTCTCGCGCTTGTTAACGGTTTGCATCATCGACCGGTAATCAAACGACTTTCTCTCATGCTCGACTTTAGCACCTCTATTTGCATGTTAGAATTTGTACTATGGTCGGTTGGATTCAAGATTCCGGGCTCAGATTACACACGCTCGGGCTGCGTGGATTGGTTCATGATTACATGACTCACTGATGGATGGTTGCACCCATGCTTGAGTCTTCATGGATGGCTGTGACCATACCTTTACCATTATCATGGTCTCATTAGCTAGATGGCTGCATCCATACCACAGACCTAAGTTACACATCTTTTGGATGGCTGCATCCATGCCTAGATGACATGTACTTCACTATCATAGATATTGTACTTACATGCAAGTTCTTCCATATGGTGTTCCAACTCAGTTGTTTTGTAAAGCATTTCACCCCTCCCACTCTCTCAGGCTTCATAATTTAGGGGGCATCTATTACACAGTAATTTATAACTGCCTTCACTCCCAGTTCTTTCCACTGTGTCATGTGACCAAGTCAAACATGCCCATCATAGAAAAATTCTCTCCTAAGTTGCCAATTGACCCACTTTTCCAAAGTTGTCTGTCTCATCGCCAACTATTGGCTTAAATAAACACGCTGAAATGCGCTCGTGAACATACCGACCGCGCTGCCAGTGCAGAAGTACACTTGATTCCCACGATGGCTCGATTTTAGTCACCAGCGTGGGGCTATGTGGTCTCTTCAGCGATGATTTGAATATCTACACCAATAACTTGCGATGTCAGCGCTGAAGCTCAGTTCTATGCCCGCTATGATCCAGATTGGATGAATTGTTCCAACAGTCAGCCTTCTAGATGACTCTAGACCTGGTTGTTGACCTTGTTTATGTCGCCCTTCCTTCCCTGGTGTGGCATTTCCATCAATTATGCTACCTTCCTTGGTGATAAGCTCTCCTTTCCCCCATTCATGGAGACTCCTTCTCCTATTTAAATTCTCACCATTGATATGCATGGAGAGTTCCAAAGTTTCTGATAGTTGGTTGGTTGAGCAGTGCTGTTAGTGTTTTGTGAGTTTGTTAGATAGCTAGTGTGAGAGTGGCAAGTGTGGGATTGTGGATAGCTTGTGGAAGGTTGTGAAGTGCCCTTGATCTTGTGTAAAACTTATGAGTGAGAGAGCTCTTGTATGTTGGGAGTTCCATCTTCAAAGAGTGAATGCTTGAAGAACATGCTGGCTAGACTCTTTCTGAGAAGGCTTGTGACGTCAAGACCTTGGTTGTAAGCTAACTCTTATTCCATTGTTAATGCAATCAATGATGTTTTCCTATGTCTTGTATGTAATGTACTTGATAGCTCATGACTTCTTGATTTTGTGAGTAGATAGTTCATTGTTGTATCCGGTTACGTGCTTTGTTGTATTTGTTTTGTTAATGCAATCAATTTGTGATGCAGGAAAGTGTTCCCTTTGCTGATAGAGGCAACCCCTCTAGCCCTAGAGTGGGCCTAGTCACAAACAAGGACAGATCAGCAATATATTTCCTTAAACAGTTAAAGTTGGAGGCCTACCTCAACTGGTGGTCGATGGAGTTCCGTTGCATTGCTCCAGCTTCCGCTTTCTTCTCCTAAACGAGTGATCAACCTGGAACAAAGCAAAGGAAATACAAAAAGCACGTAACTGGATACAACAATGAACTATTTACTCACAAAGTCAAGAAGTCATGAGCTATCAACAATCCCACACTTGCCACACTCACACCAACTATCTAACAAACTCACAAAACACTAACAACACCGCTCAACTAGCCAACTATCAGAAACTCTGGAACTCTCCATGCATATCAATGGTGAGAGTTTAAATCGGAGAAGGAGTCTCCATGAATGGGGTAAAGGAGAGCTTATCACCAAGGAAGGTAGCACAATTGATGAAACTGCCACACCAAGGAAGGAAGGGCGACATAAACAAGGCCAACAACTAGGTCTGGAGTCATCTGGAAGGCCAACTGTTGGTACAATTCGCCCAATTTGGATCATCGCGGGCATAGAACTGAGCTTCAGCGCTAACATCACAAGTGATTAGTGTAGATAGTCAGATCATCGCTAAAGGGACCACATAGCCCCGCGCTAGTGACTAAAATCGAGCCATCATGGGAATCAGGTGTACTTCCGCGCTGGCAGCACGGTCGGTCTATTCACGAGCGCATTTCAATGCGTTTATTTAATCCAATAGCCACAATGAGGCAGACAACTTTGGAAAAGTGGGTCAATTGGCAACTTAGGAGAGCATTTTTCTGTTATGGGCATGTTTGACTTGGTCACATGACACAGTGGAAAGAATCGGGAGTGAAGGTGGTGATAAATTACTATGTAACAAAGTCCCTATCCAGTCATATCTTATATTGGTTTTTGTACAGAGCACGCCTTCGTTTGCCAAAATATCCTCTAATTTGTTGGTTGTTCTACACACATGGATAAAACTAAGGGTTCTCATGTTTTGCAGGTGGGATTGAATGCATCGATAAAATTGTAGTAACCTCCAGCGTCTTGACACTTTGTCTGGTGCTGATCCATTACCAATTTTTTTGACCAAATTAATTATCAATTCAGAATCTGCTTCAATTATGATGCTGTGTAGATTTGAGTCCGTCAGGTTTTCTAGGCAATGTTCCATGGCCATGAGCTTTGCCATATTATTAGTAGCCTTCCCCAAATGACACTAAAATATGGTTTTTATGAAACCTCTTTCATCTCTTATAAATCATCCATACCCAACCATACCAAGGTTTCCCTTTGAGGCTCCATCTATATTGAATTTCATAAAACCTTGAGGTGGACGTTTCCAGAATTCCTTATCAGCTATTATATGACTTACTGTCTTGTTTGTGCCCTTGGGGGAAAGCCCCTACAATTCCAATTTAGAAGTATCTGCTCATCCTAATCTTGAGGTTGGTTATTAGGGAGATTTTTTAAAAGGGTTCATATAGTCTCTTTGAGCTATCTTATGATCTTAGTCATGATGCTCTATGGTGACCCAATCTTGTTCTTGAAGATTCTATTGTTGCGTTCTTTCTAGACATCCCAAATTATAAAGAATGGAAGCAAAGCCCACGCTTTGTTGATTATTTCATTTGCCGAGAAATTTTTCCTCCAATTCTTCAAAGCACTGGTAATGCTACCAATGCCCCTATATGTTTGTCTAAAGATTGAAGCCACCCAATTCCATAAGGTGGAAGTGAATGGGCATAGGTTGAGAAGGTGTTCCATAGTTTCTTCCTGTAGTTCACATAGCTGGCATCTGGATGGTCCATCTACCCCTCTTTTCCTGAGATTTTCCCAAGTCGGAATTTTTTTTTATGTTGCACTAACCACATGAACAGTTTAATCTTCATTCAGTTTTGGTTCTGCGACAGGTACCTTATCAGGGTTTGGGAAGTCTAGCCCCAGGGCTATTCGCTTGGCATATTTGAGGTTAAAGTTGCGTTCATTGTTTTTACCCCATCTTATTTGATTTGAAGATGTTGATATGAGAATATTTCTCTCTTCGAAGATGACTGTAAGAGCCTCTGCCTGAGCTTTCAATGGGGAGTCATCACTATAAACTAGGTTCTTCCATTTTCTCCATTTTCCATCACTTCTTTCTTGATCCCAAAAGTCATTTACTTTGAGTAACCCTTTATCGTCAGTTTCATTCTTGAGATTGACAAATTCTTCTTTTAATAGTCTAGGTTCTTGTTGCCAATTATCCTCCCAAAACCAAATGAGGTTTCTATCTCTGATCTCCCAGAAACTGTGTTTCTAAACTATGGCTCTATTTTTCCAAGCTTTGTTCCAAATGTGGGAGCCTTTGATGAGTCCCGTCATTCTAATGTAATCCCTTTCTTGCCAATTGCTTGCATATTTCTGTTTCCATACTTTGGCCCAAGGGGAAATCAATTCTTTTAGCCATCTCCACCATAGTTTTTCCCCCAGGAATTTGTTTAGGGTTTCAGGGTCATCAAGTCCTAAACCTCCATGTATCTTTGGCTTACATATTTTATCCCAGGCTACCAAAGCCCATTTCTTTTCTCTTCCCCTTTTCCCCAAATAAAATCCCTTTGGATATTTCTGATGTGTTGCATTACTTCTTTAGGAGCTGGAAGGACTGAGAGCATGAAGATGGGGACAGTTTGTAGGATAGCTTTTGTAAGCACTAGCTGTCCTGCTCTATTCAAAGACTTGATAGTCCATTTCCTAATTTTGTCCTAAAGTTTATTAGTAACCGGCTCCCAAACTTCCTTGCTTAGAGGTTTGTCTATTAGAGGTACTCCCAAATATCTAGAGGGTATCATATCTCTTTGGAAACCTAGAATTCTGGTGAGGTTTCTCTGAATAGCAATATCAGTATTAAAAAAAAATCTTTTATTTTCTTAGGCTTACCTCTGTCCCCACAGTCATAGCAAAGTCGTTCAGTATTTTTTTGAAGGCTTGAGCTTCCTTGACTGTGGGTATACCTTGCAGGATGGTGTCGTCCACAAATTTTTGATGGGTCAAGGCATCCCCATTTAAAGTGAGCTTGAGACCCTAGATTTTCCCTCTCCTTTGGCATATTTAATCGCATTGCCTAACCCTTCCATCATGAGAATAAGGAGAAAGGGTGAGAGCGGATCTCCTTGTCTGGGTCCTCTTGAGGGCTTAAAGGTCTTTGATGGTGAGCCATTTAGCAGGATTGAAAAACTTGGGGTGGTTACAAGGGCCATTACCCATCTTATCCAGTTATAGTCAAAGCTATATGCTATCAGTACTTCCTTGATGTAAGCCCAACTCAGCTTATCATAAACCGTTTCTAGGTCAAGCTCTTGCCTGCTTATTACTATTAAGTGAGTGAACCACCTCGTGAACTTGAATGATGCTATTAAGAATTTTCCTACCTTCCACATATCTAATTTTCTCCTCAAACATGAGAGTTGGGAGCAGGGGCTTAAGTTTGTTCGCAATTACTTTTGAAATAATTTTATACACCACGTTGCATAACACTATGGGTCTAAATCTGTCTGGTGTGATAGCATTCTCCTGCTTTGGAATCAGGGCTATGAAAGAGGTGTTGAGTGCCTTCAGACAATTTTCTTTTTCCTTGAGTCCTCCACTACATCGAGAATATCTTGCTTGACTATTTCCCAACATGCTTTGAATAAGTCAACGTTGAGACCATCCGGACCTAGAGCTTTCCAATTTTGCATTTCTTTAATGACTTCACTGATTTCCTCTTCATTCACTGGCATGTTTAGATTATAATTTTCTTCTCTTGTCACGAGCTTAGGAATGTGCTTTGTGAAGTCCTTGATAAATTGAGATCTATCTATGAGAGGCTCCTCAGCTATGCCTTGGAAATCCTGAACTAGAACAATTTCTATTTCTTGGTGTGTAGTGAGCTGATTTCCATGAGTATCTTTGATTTTTGAAATCCTGTTTTGCGACCTATGATCCATGGTAGATTTATGAAAAAATATTGTATTTCTTTCTCTTTTTTTAACCATTGTACCCTCGATTTCTATTTCCAAAAAATATCCTCTTGCTTGCATAACCCTTCCCATTCTTGTTGCACGCAATTAGCTTGTTCCTTTCTCTCCTCGATAAAGCCCTCTGTAATGAGGGTTTGGTTAATTTCCTATAGTTTTCATTCTGCTGCTTTTTTGGCTTCGAATATATTGCCAAATTCATTCTTATTCCAATCTTTAAGCCTTTGTTTGACGTCTTTCAATCTATGATGCAAAAGGAACATTTTAGTACCCCAAGCTTACGTTTCTTCTATCCATCATCTTTCAATATTGCTGATGAAGTCAGGATGGGTAAGCCAAATGTTTTCAAACCTGAAAGGTCTGTTTCTTGGAGCTCCTATAAAGGACGCTTTAAGTTGAATAGGCTAGTGGTTTGAGCCTCCAAAAGGAAGTATCATTTCTACCAAGTTCTAGTCTGTGAGAATAAGGTCCTTCGAGATAATGAATCTATCAAGTTTAGAGGCCACTTGAGACACTCCTCCCCTGTTATTATTCTAGGTAAAGATGCCATTACTTTTCTCTATATTTACAAGCTTCATGTTGTTTATGAAATTCTGAAATGCTATAGAATCTCTGCCTAGTGATTTGGTTCCCCCTTTTTTTTTGATAGAGACCTGATCATATTGAAGTCCCCTCCAAAAATACAGGGGATACCTAGATGTCTTCCTCTTAACTCCTCCAATGAGGTTAGAAGTCTAAGTTTATCTTCCAGATTTTGTGGACCATAAAAATTTGTGAGCAAATAAACTTCCTTGTCTCCCAAAGGCTAGATGACCACTAATAAATAGTTCATGGATGCTTCAATATCTAGGATACTAAGTTTATGAGGATTCCAGAGTGTCAGAATCCCTACTGCTACTTTTTCTGCTTTAAATTCTAGATATTCATATTTGATAAGCCATTTTCTATGTATCTCTCTTATTTTTTCTATTGAACATTTTGTTTCCTAGATGAAAATCATATCTAGTTTTTCTTCTTTCATTCTATTGCTAATATTTCTTTGTTTCCTTTTACTTCCTAGATCCCTAATATTCCATGTTGTGAGCTTCATTAAGAAAGATTTGTAAATGGGTAACTAGTTAGGTCTTTCATCTTACCTGAATTTATCATGAGTTTTCCACACTCTATCGGCAACTCATTCTGTTTTTTCCTACCTCTTTTCTTGCCTGGGTTACTAGGAGCTAGTCTTGATGTTGCCTTCATTGTTTTCACCCCTTCGTTGTCCTAACTATCATGGTTTCTTTTGACTCCCAAACCTTTTTCCTGAGTTCTCCATAGGAATAGCTGTTGCACTATATTAAACTCGTCTTGAGATAGCAAATCCATTCCTTTGGTAGTACCCTGCTCCAGGAACTTTTCTAGTTCTAGATACTCCCTATCAAGAATATCTTGTAGTTCATGATCCTCTATTCCCACCTTGCTCGGGGTCATGTCTTGGTCCCTATCAAGTTCCATATTGTTTAGCACATCCTCCTTTTGTTGGTTTTTTTTAGGAATATCCTCCATGCTCTCTTCCTTTTCCTTCTCTACAGGGCTGTTCTCCAGTGTCTGGTTCACTTTATCGTGCTCCTATTCTTCTTATAATACCTTGAACCTTTTCTGACTAAACTTCTTTTCCTCATTCATTTTCTTTTGGTACTTTCTCCCTCCTTTACCTCTGCTCCCGACTTTGTTAAAGCTTTCAGTTTCTTTCCCTGAGGTTGCTTTAGTTTTGCTTTCCATTTTGTTTAAGGGGCAGTCTCTAAATAGATGTCCATTTTCATGGCATTTGTGGCATCTAAAAGGAACATGCTCATAGTCCACCGTTTTCACCCATTCTTTATCAAAAAATTCTAGAATTATTTCATCCGGTAGAGCTCCAGAGAGGTCCATCTCTATGCATATACAGACAAAGGAGGTATACTTTCCTCGCATTGTAGCCTCTGATATTTTTACAAAATGCCCTAGTTTATTTCATATTACTTTTAATGATTCTGGCTGCCAATAATCTAGAGGTAGGGAATAGAGCCTTACCCAAACCACGACCAAAGCGAATGTCTCACGCTCCAGGACAAAATTCATCACCCAAGGCCACATATAGAGGCTTGTAGCAACATAGAAGTACAAACCTCCTTCAAACACCCTGTCTTTATCCTCTATGTTTGTAAAAACTATAATGAAGAAACCCTTGGATCCAAGGTGTAGATCTATATCTGTTGGGTGCAGATCTATATCTTCCCCCTTAGGTTTCCAATGATTCTTTATCCATGCATGTAAAGCCTTCTCAGTTGGCCAAGACCCCATGAATTTAAAAATGACTGCATAAGTTGCCATGTGTTCCCTATGCACCTGTAGCACCGGATCACTTAACACCACTCAGGGTGTGATGGTTGCCTTAGGCTTACATGGTCCAGTCCGATTTTTGGAGTTAGCATTATGATTTTCTCCTTCTATTCACTTCTCTTGTCTAACTTCTTCTTACGTATCTTCCAGCCCTTGTGAGATTCTATTTTCCTATTTCCCTCCTCCTAAGACCCGTGTTTCAGCCCCCAATGGTTTCTTGAATCGATTATAGACTGCCTGACTGTAGGAGGGAGTGGAACTCCCCCCCTCTCACCTCTCCATGGTGCCCAACACTGAACTTCTACTGTAAACACTAGCTCTACGTGTTTTCTACCGGCTCCGTCGCCTCTTCGAAAATTCTCGTCGTCCCTCTAAATGTTGAAGTTTTCAATAACAAATGATTCCAATTTTCTAATAAGTGTAAGAGTGTCTATTACTTCACCCCAAATCCTTTTATAATCCTCCATTAAATAATTTTCTTAAGAGTCATAAGCCGAGAGGCAAGTTTCTACTTTAACAACTAAGAAATGAAATCGAAATGAGGGTCTTTATTCTCATGATTCACTATTGAAAGAGAAAATCATGAGAAGATTTTGATTTTACATATTAACTCAAAATTATTCTCGTCCAATTCCACACTAGCTTGATAATGCCACGAATTGCCTTTAAATCCTACGCATTGTTGGAGTATTATAACTAGAATTGGCTTCTAGTTTGACCATCAAATCTCTTGAATCAGGAGACTTTCCAGATTGCTATGATAGGTGGATTTCCACGTGCTGATCATTTTCCATCTACATGTGTCCTTTACTCCTTCTCCAATGTACTGGAACCTATCTAACCATGGAGGTGGTTGTATAATCTTCAGTTAGCTGCATAATGAGTAAAATTTGGTAGGTATATGAATGTTTTGATTAAATTTAATAAATAAACAATAAATTATAAACCATGAATGATTGATATCTTTTATTATGTTTGAGCATAACTGAGGTGACATTTCAACTTGGAAATGTAGCAAACTATCATGAAAAGGATGAAAATGAAAGCAAAAAGGATTGTAAAAAAGAAGACAATTTTGGACTTCAACATTCCCCCACACCAAGGTTTTTGCATGTCCTCACGCATCAAAACTTAAAATTTTCCCAATCCTTCATTCATTGTACTATCTCTGAAGCTTGGATCAAGACATCCAATCTAGTGCCCTCTTTTTGCTTCTTAACACTGAATACTACTCTTGGTTTCTTCACCAAAATGTTACTCTGCAACCCTCTGAATTTGTTTCTAAGGAACCTGTTGTTAGCCTTGAGTTTTTGGTTCTTCTTATACTAGTGGAACAAATTCAAGAGTATGTTATCATTTTGAGTCCTTAAGATTTCATTATGTACTTTTATTGTGTCAAGATCTTGTTTGAGATGCTTGTTCAATACTTCTAACTCATATATATCTTGTTTTAAAGCATATTCAATCTTATATTGTTTTTGAGGAATATCATTAGTCAAAGGAATTTATTTATTGAAAGAATCTTCACATTCATTTTGGACTTGGAGTCTAATAAAGTGATGATTCTTTGGCTTCTTCACTTATGCTATGATCTTCCTCCGCGAGGTCAACTATCTCCGATGATTATAGACTTAAACAATTAAAAATGTGTTTTCTCCTTCTCAATTTCACTTCTGGCTCCTTTGTATTTTGAATGTTTTTTCTTTTGTTTGGTTTCCTTTGTTCTTTATCCTCTGCTTCTACTTCTTTTTCTTCAGATTGCTCGATACTTATGCTAGATTTCTTCGTTCTAACATCTTCTTTTTCATTTTTCTATCTAATATTTTCTAAGAATTGACAAAGAGGAGTGTCATCTTCTGGTACCTCTAGTGAGATATCCATTTTCTTTACCTTTCCATTTTCTCTTCCTTATCAATAGTCAAACCCTCTTCTTCATTAATGGGTTCAGGGTTAGGCTTTGAGGCTATTCTACACTAGTTTCTTCAAGTTTTCATTACCATTTCTTCCTCCTAAACTTCTATAGATGATTACAAACCAAACAAGTTTACGAATTGTCTGCCCTTACCCTTATATGTGCTTCAGTGAGGATTTTAATTAATCCATGGTGATATAGGGCACAGTCGAGGGTTTTCGACTCTCATTGTACACTAGAAGCCATTTTCTTAAGTCTACAGATAGGAAGTATGGTAAATTCAATTCATTTCCATCATTGAAATGTAGTAAGAGTCAAACATGGTAGAAAAACATGGTGCCATGTCTCCCTTCACAAGTTAATAATTTTTGAATGACCCGCAAAAAATTACTCCACTTAGTTTTTAATGCAGTCACACGTATCTATTGAAATTAGCAACAAGAAATGCTAAAAATAGAAGTGCTAAAAATAGCAGTTTGGGTACCAGTGCTAGATTGAGCAACAGGGAATGAAAAATGGAAGTGCTAAAAATAACATTCTATTTTTAGCAGTTCAGGATGGATTCCTATTTTAGTCAGTCCCTAGACTAAACATAGGAAGTAAAATTCGAATTTGAACTTAATATCTGTTTGAGAATAAATTAATTAATTCACCATGAGTTAATTAGTCGTGAAAAATCAAAAATGAAGTCTATGTGAGGACATGCAACAGTTTCTCCATTGATTGAGGGATTTATCCATCAATTAAAGAGATAAGGATGAGTTCTAATTTGAGTTGTACTTAGTTGGCTCAATTAACTGAGTCAAGTCCAGTTAGAGTGATTGAAATAGTTTGTTTAAATTAATGTGAGTTCAGTTAGTTAATACATTCTTGCATATAATTGCTGAACTTCAGATAACTAAATATTTTCTCATGAATAACTCATGCATGTCAGTTCAGACAGAGACCAAGTTGAGATCAGAGGAGGGACAATGTACTATTAATTGGATGGATTTTTCCTATAAAGGAAGCTCATCCATGGAGAAGGATTTATTTCCTTTAGGATTGCACAATTGGATCAAAGGTTAGTGAGTGTGTGGAGAGGCCAATTCACACAAGTGGTTGCACTGGACCCCAAGGAAAATTGTGCAAAGAGATAGGAGGCTTGGAGGGCAGAGGAAAAGGTTTGAGAGAGGCCTTTGACTATCTATGAGCAGCAGAGGGATTGCAGAGAAAGAAGGATAGCTTGTGAGTTGATTCTTTTTGTAATCCAGACTATATTTCCACTTGTATGATAATACAAAGTTGGGGTTTTAGGCTGAGGCTTTTCCTGAGTTATTTCTTCTGTGTTATATTTGATTGATTTCTCATTCTCAATTATATGTGTTCTCTTGATCTTGCTCAATTCGATTAAGCTTCTGCAAAGTGTTGTAAAAGTAGTTATTGTATTTTGTTTTAGTATATTGCATAATTTGTTGATCTACAATGGGAATTTCTACATGGTATCGGAGCAAAGGTGATCAAGGTGAAGAACAATATACAAGAAGGAGGAGTTTGAAGTTTGGTTCCTAAATATAGAAATCAAGTTCTTATCACATCTCTATTTCACCTATGGCGTTCAGTGGTTTAAGACTCGAGTATTCCCTTGATGGCAGCTCAAATTATATAGCCTGGAAGGATCGCATGGAGGCAGTATTAGAGGATAACGGTCTAAAGGACTTCATTGATCAAGAAGTCTCCAAGTTGATTGTGTTGGGTTGTGTTATATTCTT